>CM033736.1:48144710-48339457 GCA_019671005.1 Hibiscus mutabilis
AGAGGATGCATGGCAATGTTACTGTCGTATGCCGCCCAAGTTGAAGGATCCCGGAAGTTTCACAATACCACTGTTCTATTGGAAATCACTATGTCGGAAAGCACTATGCGACCTAGGGGCTAGCATAAACTTGATGCCTAAATCGGTTTTTCGAAACTAGGAATCGGGAAGGCAAGACCTACAACGATTATGCTGCAGCTAGCCAGCCAGATCCTATGTGCATCGAGAGGAAAAATCGAGGACATCTTGGTAAAAGTTGATAAATTCATTTTCCCGTGACTTTATTGTTTTGGATTGTGAAGCGGATGAGCATGCACCTATCATTCTCGGGAGACCATTCCTAGCGGCGGGGAGAACCTTGATTGATGTTGAAAAGGAGAACTCACAATGAGGTGAATGACCAGCAGGTAAAACTAAATGTGTTCCAAACACTAAGGCATGCGATGATCGGAAGAATGCCAACTACTTCATGCCACGCGCGAGTTTAACCGATGAGGAATTTAGTTGCCTCGGCAACTACATTTGCGATCAAGAGGAACATGAGGAGTATGAAGAGCGGTCGATGAGGAACAACGAGAAGAGGCAAATTGGCTAGTCAATCGACCCGGTACATACTTTGAACCAGCTGGACTACTCGGGTAAGGAAGGTAAGATCGAAAAACCCTCTATCGAAAATCCACCAATTCTTGAGTTGAAACAATTGCGGATCAACTAAAATATGTATACTTAGGGATCGATAATACATTACACTGTAATTATTTCCTCTAAGTTACAGCTGAGCGAGAAAAGAAGCTAATCAACATGTTGAAGCTACATAAAAAAGGCAATAGGGTGGACAATTGCCGACTTGAAGGGAATTAGCCGGCGGTGTGCATGCACAAGATCTTGTTGGAAGATGATCACAAACCTTCAATTGAGGCCCGGAGGAGACTGAATCATGCCATGAAAGGGTTGTAATGAAAGAAATCATCAAGTGGCTTGGCGCGGCATTATATACCCTATCTCAGATGTGCGTGGGTAAGTCGGTACAATGTGTGCGAAAAAAAGGGAGGTATAACAGTGGTAAGTAATGAAAATAATGAACTTATCCCAACCAGGACTGTGACCGGTTGGAGGGTTTTGTATGGACTATCGAAAGCTAAACAAAGCCACTAGGAAAGATCACTTCCCATTACCCTTTATTGATCAAATGCTTGACCGTCTTGCGGGTAAACCCTTTTATTGTTTTCTTGATGGTTATTCAGGTTACAATCAGATTGCCATAGCACCCGAAGATCAAGAAAAGACAACCTTCACATGCCCTACGGTACTTATGCCTTCCGAAGGATGCCGTTCGGATTATGTAACGCCCGGCAACCTTCAAAGATGCATGATGGCGCTCTTTTGGACATGGTCGAAGACTTCCTTGAGATCTTCATGGATGATTTTTCGGTTTTTAGTAATGACCCGACGGCTGTCTCGGCAATTTAGAGAGGGTGTTGGCAAGATGCGAAAAAACAGTTTAGTCCTCAATTGGGAGAAATGCCACTTTATGGTAGATGAAGGAATAGTGCTCGGCCATAAGATTTCATCAAAGGAATTGAAGTAGACAAAGCCAAGGTGGGCGTGATCGAGAGATTACCCCACCAAATTCGGTTAAAAGAATTGAAGTTTTCTCGGACATGCGAGGTTTTTCAGGGAGGTTCATTCATAATTTTCTAAAATCACTAAACCTTTGTGTAATCTGCTTGAGCAGGATAAAGTCTTGATTTTGATGATTCTTGCACTCAAGCATTTGAAACCCTAAAGAAAAAAAGCTTGCCTCGGCACCCATTGTTGTTCCACAGTTGGGCGCTACCTTTTGAGCTCATGTGTGATGCAAGTGATTTAGCGGTAGGAGCGATCCTAGGCCAACGCCGCAGGTAAGACATTCCATGTGATATACTACGCTAGTAAAACTCTTAACGATGCTCAAGTGAATTACACAACAACGGAGAAAAGAGTTACTAGGCTGTAGTTTTCGCATTTGACAAGTTCGATCCTATTTAATTGGTACAAAGGTAATTGTTCATACGGACCATTCGGCAATCAAATACTTATTTGCTAAAAGGATGCTAAACCTCGTTTGATTCGTTGGATATTACTTTTACAAGAATTTGATATTGAAATTAAGGACGAAAGGAACGAGAAAATCAAGTGGCGATCACTTATCACGTTTGGAGCATAATAGGGAGGAGGGCGGGATCTAGAGATATGTGATGCATTCGGATGAACAAATTCTAATCGCCTCGGCAACCCTTGACGCCTCGGCAGCCCATGACGCCTCGGCAACCATGGAAGCACACGCCTCGGCAACTCTTGGCGCGCCGCGGCGTCTTTGGCGAACACGCCTCGGCAATTTTGGGAGCGAACACTACGGCGGCACATGCCCGGCAATACCTTGCACGCAGATTTAGTTAACTTCCTTGTTTGTGGTATTTTTTCCGTATGGCATTACTCACCAAGGGAAGAAGCGGTTCCGCCATAATGCTAAGCATTACTTTTGGGACGAGCCTCTTTTGTTTAAACAATGTGCGAGATCGGGTTATCGTCGATGTGTCCACTGAGAAGAACAACAGAAATGTACTCAGACAATGCCATTCTTCACCCTATGGAGGACATTTTGGAGGAACTTCGTACATGACCAAAGTCTTGCAATCCGGTTTGTATTGGCCAACATTGTACAAAGATGCCCAAGACTTTTACAAGCAATGTGATCGTTGCGGAAGGCGGGCAATATCTCTAGGCGACATGAGATGCCACTCGAAACATCATCGAGTGGAACTGTTCGATGTATGGGGATCGATTTTATGGGACCTTTCCCATCTTCATTCGGCAACCTCTACATCTTACTTCGCCGTCGACTATGTGTCTAAATGGGTAGAAGCGGCTGCGGTTCCCAACAGCGATTCCAAGACCGTGCAGCGATTCTGCGAAAAAACATATTTACGGTTTGGGATGCGAGAGCAATTATCAGCGGCGGGGGCAAGCATTTTGACAACAGACTAATTGCCAAGATGTTGCAACGCTTGGCATATCACACAAGATCGCCACGGCATATCACCCACAAACCAGCGGGCAGCGAAATTTCCAACCGGGGTTGAAGGGAATACTCGAAAAGTTGTAAATCCCTCAAGGAAGGATTGGTCATTAAGACTAGATGGCGCACTTTGGGCATATCGCACTTGCATTCAAAACACCATTAGGTATGTCCCCCTTCCGGCTTGTCTATGGTAAAACATGTCATCTACGGTGGAAATCGAGCACAAAGCGTCTTGGGCAATCAAGACCGTGAATATGGATTGGGAAAGTGCGGACAAAAGCGCTTGATGGATCTCAATGAGATAGAAGAATTTCGTGCACTCGCCTATAACAATGCGAATCTACAAGGAGAAAACAAAGCGATGGCATGACAAGAAACTATTGCCACGGCAATTCACGCCCGGGCAACTAGTTCTCTATTCAATTCTCGGCTAAAACTTTTCCCGGGAAAGCTGAAATCAAGATGGTCGGGACCATTTGAAGTCGTCAAACCATTCTCCCATGGTCTTGTGATAATCAAGTCCATCTCGACAACCATGAATTCAAAGTTAATGGACAAAGATTGAAGCACTACAATGGTGCCCATGTGGAACGTAACAAGGAAGTGGTCAACTTAGGAGATGCATGAGCATGCTCTCCTCTCGATATTTCCTTTTTCTTTTTCTTTTTATTTTTATTTTTAATTTTAGGAGATATTTTATTTTTTCTTCATTATCTTTAGTTTTCAGGTTTTCTTTATTTTCTTTTTCACAACAAGACTCACAACTACTATGCTAAGGAAATTTACTGCCAAGATCATTGCCCGACAACCAATGAAGAAGATGCCGCGACAACTTACTTCATGCATGCACAAGCTGATGCCACGGCAACCAACCACGAAGATGCCACGGCAACCAAAGCTAAAGACATCCGGCAACAAGAAAACAACCATTGCATTCAAGCAAGAAAATCAAGACGCCAACTAGAAGGAAACTAATCATCTCGATGATGAACTCTCAAGTAAGTCCTCGTATGCATTTTTTATTTTATTTTTCGTTATTTTTATGCATGCATTGAGGACAATGCCTCACTCGAGTTTGGGGGATTGTTATTAGTAATTACCATGTTTAGTTACATTAATCTTAAGCATTACATTTAGGATACATAAATTGCTTGCCATGCCTTTAATTGGAACAAGAATTGCTTAGATTTGATGAATATTCAATGATGACTTTACCAATGCACTTAATTGATAGAATTTTTATTCTAGGATAACCATGAAAAACTTAGAATTTTACTATGATGCTAAATTTGATGAAACACTGTTGTGGTTTGATTGATTTAAGGAGTTCTAGTAAACTTAGGTTGATAATTAACTAATTGGGGATTAGAATAAAAATTGGATGAATGCTAGAGGTGCCCGAAATTGGCTCTAGCATGTGCTAAAAATTGATCACTAGAGGTGCCCGAACTGGCTCTAGGAGGCGTTAAAATTTTTTCTGTTAACTAGAGGTGCCCAAACCGGCTCTAGTCGATTAAATTAACTTAAGAAAACTAAAAATAAAACACTAGAGGTGCCCAAATTGGCTCTAGTTAAAACATGTTAAAAAGAACCCAATTTGAAGTAATTTGAAAACCTATTGTTTGCATAGAATCCGAAAAATCAACTTGCACACAACTCACACACACTCACAAGCATTATAGTTTGATTCCGTAATTCCTCGCTTTTAAAAAATAAAAAGCCAATCATACTTTGTGCCCCGGTTGAAGAATTGAAATCAAGTTCAAAGCTAAGTTTGTGAAAATTTGAAGTCTTGGCGGGTAATTATGAGTTTGCATTGCTTGAGGACAAGCAATAGTTCGAGTTTGGGGTGTGATAAGTGTTCAAAAGTACTATTTTTCTTACCCTTTTTACTCATATTATTGTTAGACTTAGGCTCATATTAGTTGCATAGTTAGTCATTCATGCATTAATCCATGTTTCCTTCAAACGTTGAACTTGATTACATAACTTGGTGATTTTTGTGGAAATAGATGCTGCTTTGGTGTGTTTTTGTGTGTGTATGTGCAGGATCACTTGCCAAAGCAATGCCGAGCTAGTTGCCGTAGGCAGTGCATGAAGGAGACGCCGAGCTAGTTGCCATGGCATTTGTCGACAAAGACCAAAAGCAATATGGATGTCGAAATTCATGACTTTACAAGCCCAAGATGACATGGAGCAAGGCCCAAGCCCAAAGGAATTTGATTGCCATGCAGAGATTAAAGAAGAATTAAATTCAAGAGGATAGGAGAAGTTCTAATAGGAATAAAATTATAATAAAGAATTATATTCTTTAAAGATAATTTAATTCCAACTCAAACTCCTCCTCAAAGAAGGACTTTGGCCTAGCCCTATAAATACCAAGGAGATTTCGACAAGATGAATAGAGAGAGCAAGAGGGAAATTTCAGCAAGTCCAAGTAGGGCAAGAGGAGAGAATTTTTGACAAGCATCAAGGGCAAGGAGGATTTCGACAAGCCTCTTCCTTCATCTTTGTTCGATTGGGTTCATGCTAGGGATTAATTATCTTGTGTTTCTTTGGAACCTAGCCATGAACTAAATTTACTTGGCTATGGTTATTGTGTTTTGTGGTTGTGAGAAACTATTGGTTTTTGTTTAGGTAATAAGAGTTTGCACTTTTCTATTTCAAGGTTTATTCATTCTTGATTCTTATTATTGTTTTGCAGTGAATTGGGAGAGGATCTCGTGATTTCATCCATTTATCTAATATCGGGAGAGTTAGATTCAAGAAACGAATGAATATGATCTTTATGCAATCAATGATGGTGAAGATTAATCCGGCAGGAATAAGTTAAGGATTTCAACGGCTAAGAGGAGTGCAAGATTGGTTGTTGTTCACCCTTGATTCACGCAGGATGTATTATCAAGGCATGCACAAGTAGCTAGAGTTTCGACTTAGGGATAAGAAGAAACCATTGAAGAACGCTCCGCCGAACCTTGAAGTTGCTGCCCGATCGCCCAAGTAGTTGCCCAACTAGTCGCCCAAGCAACCATCAATTAGTTGCCAAGGCAACCCGTTGTGTAAGTCGCCACGGCAACCGAGTTGCCCATGCACTCTTTTACCAAGACAATCCAATTGGCTATCACACCTCAACTCACGATAACCTAGCCTATCTCTCTCATTCAATTCATCTTTTCTTTTACTTAATTGCTTTCTAAATTAGTTATTAGTTAAAACTTCTATAATCCTTCACTTGTGTTTTTACTTTTACAAAGGCAAGAGACTAGATTCTTGAAGTGGCACCAATCCTCATGGAGACGATATCTTTTATACTATAACTTGCAACGTGTATACTTGCACAATTGCGTAGCACTTATTACGCGCAACACACGCATCCATCATGCATTCATTTTTTGCTTGAACATATAAACAGGTCCAGAAAGGAGACTAAAGAACCTCAATCGCGGGGGTAACAACATGATGATCAACCTCTAGCCCTGAAGAAGGCCGAATACGCAGAAAAGCTCAATCATCCATATAACAATGCCAAAATTTTGAAAAATTACTAATTAATGTTTCCCTTCATTTTTAAGGTCACGATTCCTGCCATAAAGTGGCAGAGCTGACTTTTTTCTAATTTTGCTTTCGATAGTGGTGGTAGAACAGTTTAATCCAGATTCGACCTCTTCGTTGGTGATATAGCAGATCCATCATCTTACATATCTCGCTTTACCGTTGATGGTGCAGAAGATAAATTTTTTTCCAAGATCTTGTTTCTTCGTTGATGGTGCAACAAATCAAAGTTTTCCTCCGAATCTCTCTTTTTCGCCAGTGATATAGCAGATCCTACTTTTTCCTGATCTTGTCTCTTTACTAGTAGTATTATATGATCAAATTTTCCTCTAGATCTCATTTCTCTGTCGGTGGTGTGGTAGATCCCTATACATTCTAGATCTCGTCTCCCTGTTGATAGTGCAACAGATCAAACGCTTTGTAGATTTTGCTTTTTTTTTTCAAAGCAAAATTTTCTTCTAGATCTCATATTTCTGATAGTGGTGTAGTGGATTCTACATTTTTCAAATCTTGTCCCTCTGTTGATGGAGTATATGGGTCAAGTTATTGATATCCGATCTAGTTTCTCTATTGATGTGTAGCGGGGTCCAAGTTGCTCTCATCTGATCTTGATCATCCGTTTATGGCGTGACAAGGTCCAAGTTATAGTTATCCAATTATGTTTCTCTATTGATGGTGCAGTAAAATCCCAGTTGCTGTTATCCGATCATGTCACTCCGTTAATGGTGTGGTCGAGTTTAAGTTGATGTTCATTTCTACTCCTCTATTGATGGTATAATAAGGTTTGAGTTACAGTTATCTGATTCTGTTTCTCCATTGATGGCACGGTAGAATCCAAGTTGTTGATATTCGATTCTGTCCTTCCGTTGATAGTGTGGCTGGGTTCAAGTTATGGTTCATTCCTGCTCCTTTGTTGATGTCGTAGTGAGGTTTGACTTACCGTTATTCAATTTTACTTTTCTGTTAATAGTGCGGTAGAATCCAAGTTGCTGATATCCGATCTTGTCCTTTCGTTGATGGCGTAGTAAGGTTTGAGTTACTGTTATCCAATTCTACTTCTCCATTGATGGCGCAATAGAATCCAAGTTGCTGATATCCAATCTCGTCCCGCTGTTAATGCTGTGGATGGGTTTAAGTGGTTGTTCATTCTTGCTCCTTCGTTTATAGCGTAGTAAGGTTTAAGTTGCTGTTATTTGATTATGCTTCTCCGTTGATGGTACGATAGAATCTAAGTTGTTGATATCTGATCCTGTCCATTCATTGATAGTGTGGTTGGGTTCAAGTGGTTGTTCATTCCTGCTCCTCCGTTGATGGTGTAGTAAGGTTTAAGTTGTTATTTGATTCTACTTCTCTATTGATGGTGCAGTAGAATCCAAGTTGCTGATATTCGATCTTGTTCCTCCATTGATGGAGTGGATGGGTTTAAGTTGTTCATTCCTGCTCCTCCGTTGATAGCGTAATAAGGTTTGAGTTATCTGATTCTTCTTCTCTGTTGATGGTGCGGTAGAATCCAAGTTGCTGATATTTGATCCTATCTCTTCGTTGATAGCGTGGCTAGGGTCAAATGGTTGTTCATTCCTGCTCCTTCGTTGATGGCGTAGTAAGGTTAGAGTTACTGTTATTTGATTCTACTTCTTTGTTGATGGTGCTGTAGAATCTAAGTTACTGATATCTGATTTTGTTCTTCCGTGGATGGTGTGGCTGGGTTCAAGTTGTTGTTCATTCATACTCTTCCGTTGATGGCGTAGTAAGGTTTGAGTTATCCGATTCTTCTTCTCCATTGATGGTGCGGTAGAATACAAGTTATTATTATTTGATCTCGTCTTTTCGTTGATGGTGTGGATGGGCCCAAGTTGCTGCTATCCAATCTTGCTTCTCCGTTGATGATGTAGTAAGATTAGAGTTGTTGTTATTCAATTCTACTTCTCCTTTGATAGTGCGTCAGAATCCAATTTACTATAATCCAATTCTGTTATTCCGTTGATGGAATGACTAGACCAAATTTACTTACTTTAGATCCTGTCTCTTCGTTAGTGTGGTGGATGGATCAAAGCTATTTTGGAAAGTCCGACAGAAATGTTGGCACAACATGCTTAAACATGGTAAAGTCTAAGACAATGGATAATTCAAATATCCATTTTTATGAATGGTCGAAGAAAAATAAATCCTTTGGAAAAATATAATGTCATGATTGGTATAAACTGATTGTACCTAGGGGAATAGTACAGCTAGCCCAAAGCAAAAGGCTATCGGTAAAGACAACTCAAAATCGTTGATCCATGTGCATTTGGGAAAAATGCAAAAGAAGTCTGTGAGCCAAGCTCTAGATCAAAACTTATTGACTTCCGGTCTTACCTCCTCGTTGGTATTGTAGATGTACCAAACCTTCATCTTTCGATCCCGTGTCTTTGTCAGTGTTGCAGCCGGATCAAGTTTGGTAGATCTTGCCTCCTCGTCAGAGTTGCAGCTAGGTCAAATTTTTTCCAGGCATTGCTTAATTGTCAGAGTTGCAGCAAGCTGAAATCATTTTGTCTTCCACAACGAATCCTCCATTTGAAAGATTTTATGCTTACAAGAGCGGCATAAAGGTCAAGTGAAGCCCAAGAAGAAGCGGTGGCTAGAGAAAGGAACCCAGACCTAATCGGACAAAATGGTTACTCTTTTATCTTTGCTCTATTCCTGTTACACATCAATGCGCAAAGAGGGGCAGCTATAGTAACCTATTTTGTTTGGGCTTTCAACCCAATTATACATACAACCCAAATACAAACCCAAATACCCATGTGACCCAAATTACCTTTACCCATTAACATCCCAACTCCAACAACCCAATAACCCAAGCTCAAACCCAATCCGATCTCTGTTGCCACCGCCTCTCAACCTTTCACCTCACTGTGCGTGGCTGCCACGCGCGCCACCTCGGCCACTTGACTGACACTGGCCGCCTATACCACCGCCCAAGTCGTCAGAACCTGAAAAAAAAGAAGAAAAAGCCAGGCAAATTGTAACCTCTTTTTGGGTTATAAAAACCCTCAAAACAAATCTGTAAGAGAGGTTCTTTTGGGTTCAAAATAAAAAAAGGGTTTCTCAATTCTAAAAAGCACACCAAAATTTTGTACTTTTTCACCATACATTCGAAACAAAAAAAATATAAAACACCGAGACATATATATACAAACAAGTGCAGAAGCCAAATAGAAAAAGGTAAAAAAATATATACATTTGTATATTTTCTATCTCAAATCTGCGTGTTTAAGGGCTTCTACGTGAAAAATTGGCCCAGAATTTGAACTCAGAGCGACAAAAGGAGCTAGAAAAGTGCAGTCTCTTGCATTTCCAACCATCACAGAAGGCGACGACCACCGCCGATGATTGACGGTCCACGACGGTGTGCGGCGGACGTCAAACAATCGACGACCAAACTGACAGAGTAAGGAGAGAGCATATTAGAGAGTCTATTTTTAAAATTTTGATTACCCAAATGAAATTTTTTGGCAAAATAAGGTATTTAAAGGGTTCTCAAAATGACGTCGTTTTGGCACCCAGCTTTCAAGCTCAAAATGACATCGTTTAGCCCTCTAGACCCGTGCTTAGACCCGACTCGGCCAGGGGATCCGTGCGTTTCCAACCGACGGGGAAATTACCATTGTGGCCATTCTGACTTTGTATCCTTCATGTTTCTGCCCCTTTAATTTATCTTTCCTTACAATTTCTTCCCTTTTTTAGTTTTCAAGTTTCTTTTTTTTAGTTCGGTCCTTTTTTATTTTAGTTTTCTTTTTTAGTTATTATGATTATTATCTAATATAATATATATATATATTATATTACTTTTATCATTATTATTTTTATTAGTATTTTTAATCATATGTACATACTTTATTAACCTATCTAACATTATATATATATATATATGTATATTGTATAGTATTATATATTATGCGTATAGTATATTTTATTTGTAAAATTTTCCTATTTTCATGTATGTTATATTAATATATTACTATATTATGTATATTACATTATACTTAGTATATTATGAAATATATGTACATTATGTTATTATGTATTATTTTTATTTCTACTTGAGTATATTTTGCATATTTATTTTAATATATTAAGGGAATATTTTCCACTTTATTTCGGAAAGCAGCTAGGAAGTGATGTCCTGGCTCATTCAGGTATTATCTTCCTTGGTTTTCGTAAATAAGGAAATGTTCTCCTTAGATCTTTTTGGGAATTAAATATTTTTATCGATATTTATTCTCAAAAGGAAAAACGTCTACGACACCTATAAATGGATGATTTGATGAAGGCATTGTACACACTTGAATATTGAGAATAATACAAATCTCCATCTTTCTCTCATATTTTATTCTTGTTCTTGTTCTTCTTTATTTTATTCACAACACTTTATCAGCACGAGTTTGCTCGAAAGTTTTTAGTGAGAAATCAAGCCTTTTCAAAGTCGGTAATTATTTGTACATCAATATCGAATCTTGCGAAAATTGAGTTTGTGGCACTTGATATTTCTGAAAAGAATTATTTATCCTGGATCTTAGATGCCGAAATACACCTAGATGCAGATGGTTTGGAAAACACTATTAAGGAGGGGAATGCAGAATCTGATCAAAATAAGGAAAATGCCATGATACTTCTTCGCCGTCACCTCCATGAGGGGTTGAAATCTGAATATTTAACGGTGAAAGATTCTCTTATTCTTTGGAATAGTCTAAAGGAAAGATATGACCACCAGAAAATTGTTATTCTCCCTAAAGTTCGATATGATTGGTTGTATTTGAGATTGCAAGATTTTAAATCAGTTATCTAGTATAACTCAGCTATGTTTCGAATTACTTCACAATTGAAGTTATGTGGTCAAAATATTACTAATGAGGATATGTTAGAAAAATATAGTCCATCTTTCACGCAAATAATGTTGTCCCGCAGACAAAATATCGTGAAAAAAGTTTTAGAAGCACACTGGCTCCACTCCATTGCCTGAAGTGAATGTGAGATTATATAATGGAAATAATGTGAGATTATATAATGGAAAGAATAAATTCCAAATTAGTTGTGATGGTCGCGACTGATGCCATGAACATAAACATGGATAATATGATTATTTTAAGAATGTTTATACGCATCAAAAGTGGGGTTATAAGGATGACAAGAGTGATAAAAAATGAAATCCTTTTTATTACCAATGCGATGTTATAAACCATTGGTCTCGTACTTTTCGTACGTTGAAAAATCAACAGTCATTGAATGATAAAGGAACGAAAATAGAAACAAATTTTGTTTGCAAAAATGACGAAGATGATATTGGTCCAACTCATTTGGGCGTTGTTAGTCCAACTCATTTGGACGTTGTTGTTTTTCTTATAACCCTTGAAGGGAATAAATCATCTTTTAATTTTTCTCATAACCATGAAGAGAATTATTTATCTTTTTATTTTATTTCACTTTATGTTTATTTACTTTATATTATAATTATTTAAGTTTTATATTTATATATATATGTATATATTGTAAATTTTATTTATTTTGTTAACATGATTACTTATCAAATACAATTTATGGTGACGATTTATGCTTAGCAGAAGCATAAGATATATTTTTCCATTTAAATGCAAAGGAAAAATTGAGTACTATATCTCAAAGTACTAAAAATATTGATGCTCTAGAAGATCAATAAGTTCTTGAGAGAAAGCACATTATGAAAAGTGCAGAATTGCGAATATTGTAATAATTACCACCAATGGTAATAATATCGTCACCACTAGAAGTGGAAATTTTAAGAAAGCAATATGAGTTCGTAAAATAATCTTTTGAGAATTATAGATAACATTTGTTATCAATTGACACGTGAAATAAGCCAATGTGAATATAAGTTTTGGTAATTGAAAAATTAGTTGAAAGCTCTACAAGAGCTATATATTGTTACCAAAAGAATAATTTTCATTGCAACCTCCGGAAGAGCTAAATATATTCCTATTCAAAGGAACAATTTTTGGTGTACAATGTATCATCAAGTTTCAAAGAAACTTGTATTTCAAAATTTGTACTACACATGTACACATGAGATTGAATCACATGTTATGGTAAACCAGAAGTTTACAAATTCAGAGATATATTTATACTTATGTATATAGATATATGATACGAAAAATTATTGGGATTTATATGCACGTATATTTCTTTTGGTGTTTGTTATCAAATGAATTGATTAAATTCCACTTATTAAAAGAACCTGAAGTTCTTATGTTGCTTGTTCTCAAAAGAATTTATTAAGATCTGTTAAGATATTTGTTTTGATATAATAATTGAAAAATAATTTTAGACTAAATTGAAAAGAATTCAAAAATGTTTTTAAGTCCAAACAACTTGAAAATAAGTTCGAGAAGTTTTTGAGAGGTTTTGGAAATGTTTTAAAGTAGCCAAACCAACTTTTTCAACACATGCGTACCGATATAGTATACCCCGTATCGATACAGTCCAAGGGTTTCAACTACAAAAATTTTCCAGAACCGAAAAACCGTACCGTTACACTCCTAGGTGTACCGATACAGGTAAGGTCGTACCGAAATGCATGTACGCGTACCGATCCCTATTTTAACTACCCCAACAGCTATTTCCCAACGGTATTCCAAATTGCAGAGCGTACCAAAACAGACCAACCCGTACCGATACGGTTTCCCAAACAAACCAAGGCGTACCGATATGGTTAGCAAGCAGACCAAGGTGTTTCGATACGGTTAACAAGAATGAGCGCAATGGCTAGTAGGTGTACCGATACAGGTACACGCGTACCGATATGGTTATGTAGCTAAGAGCTTAACAGCTAGTTTCCAAGAAGGGCGTATCGATACGGTTAACCGTGTATCGATACGGACAGCTGTAGAACTGCATTAATTGTGGGAAATAGAGGCTGCAACAGCTCCAATTCAATCCCATTTGTCTCCAACGGCTATGAACTCAATTGAGAGTATAAAAGGGACCTCCAAGCATCTATGGAGGACTAATGCTTCAATTGTCAACAACATTATGATGCCAAAATTGTCTTAGGGCTTTTAATTCATATTCTTTGTATAGACAACACTTGTGAGCTTTAATTGTTATATTTGCTCAAGTGTTTAGGTTTGGGTGAGTGAGCTTGATTGTGCAAACATCTACCTTGTGAGGGATTTCTTGTTTGCTTTATTTTCTTTTCTCTTGTAAAGAAGGTTTACTCAAGCTTTAGGGTAGAAGCTTTGAGTGTGTAAAGGGTTACCTCCTAAGCCTAGAAAAGGGGAAGAAATTCAAGAGTGAATTTGAAAATCCTTAGTAGGGAAGCTAAGGTAGTGGATGTAGGCTTTAGTTAGAAAGGCGAACCACTCTAAATCCTTGTGTCCATTGTCTATCTTTTTGCTTCCACCACCAACACCCAAAAATTAACTTCTCCATCACTTGGCAAGCAATTCAGTTGAAGGAATTCGAGCCCATCAATTGGTATCAGAGCAAGACTCAATCAATAAGGTCTAACAACCTATTGAGACGATCCGGAAGCTCGATCAACAAACAAGTCAACCGGAGATAAATGGCACAATCCATCGACAAGCCACATTTTTTTACGGGACCAACTATGCCTATTGGAAGACTAGAATGATGTTCTTCATCAAGGCCAAAGATTGCAAACTTTGGGACATTGTTGAAGATGGTCCATATGTACCACAAAGATGCAAGGCGAAATGGAATGTGGATGATCGCAATAAGATGAATCTAAATTGTAAGGCTTTGCACATTATCTTTTGTGCATTTAGCCCCAATATCTATGAGAGAATGTCTTCTTGTGAAGACGCCAAGGAAGTTTGGGACAAGCTTGAAGTCATGTACGAGGGAACAAACGAAGTAAAGGAGAGCAAAATCAGCCTTCTCAACCTTGAGTGTGAGAACTTCAAGATGGAACCGGAAGAGGACATCACGAAAATGTTTGATAGATTCTCCACCATCACCAATGGACTTAAAGGCTATGAAAAATCATTTCGGAAGAAAAAATTGTCTGAAAGCTTATTTACTCTCTTCCCGAGTCACGGGACTCAAAGAAGACTGCCATCATCGAAGCCAAAAATCTCAAAGTTCTAAAGCTAGATGAGCTCATAGGGTCACTTCTCACTCATGAAATCATGAAGAAAGGAGAAGAAGAAGAAGGAAGAGATAAAGAAGATGGGGAAGAAGAAAATCATGGAGCTAGGCATTAATATGAATGTCATTGCTCTACAATCCTCCACAAGTCACCAAGAAGAATCAAGTGAGGAGGATAGTGAAGATAAAGAGATTACCTTTCTCTTCAAAGAATTGACCTGGTTCATGAAGATCAACAAAGAAGAATCCAAGCATGAATCGAAGAAGAAGATGGTGGATTCCCTCAAGTGCTCAAATTGTAAGAAGACGAGGCACACTAAATCTGATTGCCCTCGCTTCAACAAAAAGGGGTCATCATTAAAGAAAACGTATGTGGCTACATGGAGTGATGAAGACTCCACCGATGAAGATGAGATAGCCCACCTATGCTTAATGCCCCTTAATGAGGGGGAGGTAACTTCTAACTTATCTTGTTCAAATTCAAATTCTTATACATTTGATGAGTTACAAGAAGCCTATGATAAATTGGTTTTTGAGTTCAAGGCTTCATTTTCAAAAAATAAAAAGACAATTTCAAAATTGAAAATCGAAAATGATTTACTTTTAAAAACCAATTTGGAATTTGAAGCAAAATTAAAGGATTTTGAACTTAAAGTTTTAAATTTACAAAATTTGCTTCAAAGTTTACAAAAAGATCATCAAAAGGAAGTTGATGATCTTAAGAAAGAAAAATATTTGATTTCCAAAGAGCTTGAAAAGAAGAACAATTTGGGAAAATCAAATTTTTATCAAAGACAATCTAGTGTCCCTAGATTTTTTAATAGAAAAATCTTTAGAAGTATTTAGGTCCCAAAAGGACCAAGTACTTCAAATAAAAAAGATGAAATTGAAAAATGGATTCCTAAGGGGACTAAATTATGTGCTACTAATGTCTATGGATCCAAAGCAATTTGGATACCAAAAATTACTTGATTGTCTTATTTTAGGTGTGATGGAGTCTTGATCTACAAGTGAAGAAATTGAGGGGGAGCTTCATACACATAAGGATGAACACTTGAAGAAGGAAGGCTTCACATCCTCCATTTGTTTCGTGTGGTAAAATTAGTTCAATTTAGTTTTTTTTAAATTAATTAATTTATTTTAATTCAACTAATTAATCATACATGTTGGACTAACATTTGAATGATGCTTGAGTAAGGGGGAGCCAATTTTAAAACAAAACTTATTTTTTCCAAATTTTTATTTGAAACTCTCAATTGTTATGAACTTTAAAGTTTTCAAACTTTGGTTTGAACCATTTTTGATATAACAAAAAGGGGGAGAATGTTTTGAAAAATTGAATTTTCAAATGAATAAGGGGGAGCATATAAGATTTTCATCATTATATCTCTTATTCAAATCTAATTTTTACTAAGGGGGAATCTCAAAAACAATTTTTCAAGTTTGTTTTATTATATAAAAAATGGGGAGATTTTTAGGATATTTGTTTTGATATAATAATTGAAAAATAGTTTTAGACTAAATTGAAAAGAATTCAAAATGTTTTTAAGTCCAAACAACTTGAAAATAAGTTTGAGAAGTTTTTGAGAGGTTTTGGAAATGTTTTAAAGTAGCCAAACTAACGTTTTCAACACAGGCGTACCGATACGGTATACCCCGTATCGATACAGTCCAAGGGTTTCAACTACAAAAATTTTCTAGAACCAAAAAAACCGTACCGATACGCTCCTAGGCTTACTGATACGGGTAGGGTCGTACCAAAACGCATGTACGCATACCGATCCATATTTTAACTACCCCAATGACTATTTCCCAGCGGTCTTTCAAAGTGCAGAGAGTACCGAAATAAACCAACCCGTACTGATATGGTTTGCCAAACAAACCAAGGCGTACTGATACGGTTAGCAAGCAGACCAAGGTGTTTCGATACGGTTAGCAAGACTGAGCGCAACGGCTAGTAGCTGTACTGATATAGGTACACGTGTACCTATATTGTTAGGCAACTAAGAGCTTAACGGCTAGTTTCCAAGAAGGGAGTATCGATACGGGTAACTGTGCATCGATACGGACAGCTGCAGAATTACATTAATTTTGGGAAATAGAGGCTGCAACGGCTCCAATTCAATCCCAACGGTCTCTAACAGCTATGAACTCAATTGGGAGTATAAAAGGGACCTCCAAGCATCTATGGAAGACTAATGCTTCAATTGTCAACAACATTATGATGCCAAAATTGTCTTAGGGCTTTTAATTCATATTCTTTGTATAGACAACACTTGTGAGCTTTAATTGTTATATTTGCTCAAGTGTTTAGGTTTGGGTGAGTGAGCTTGATTGTGCAAACATCTACCTTGTGAGGGATTTCTTGTTTGCTTTGTTTTCTTTTCTCTTGTAAAGAGGGTTTACTCAAGCTTTGGTGTAGAAGCTTTGAGTGTGTAAAGGGTTACCTCCTAAGCCTAGAAAAGGGGAAGAAATTCAAGAGTGAATTTGGAAATCCTTTTTGGGGAAGCTAAGGTAGTGGATGTAGGCTTTGGTTAGAAAACCGAACCACTCTAAATCCTTGTGTCCATTGTCTATCTTTTTGCTTCCACCACCAACACCCAAAAATTAACTTCTCCATCACTTGGCAAGCAATTCAGTTGAAGGAATTCGAGCCCATCAATATCCCACCTACCAAAAGAACTTAAAGTTTTTGTGCTAAAGTTGAGACTGTATGTCTTGCATATTTGAATGAAATATGGCCCCATATATCCACAAATGTGGAAAGTTATTATATGATTTTAGTAGATGCATCTACATATGCTTTATCAACTTACAACAAGAAGTTTGTGAGATTTATTAGAAAAAGATTCAGATTATGCAATTAGATTATTCTTCTTGCAAAAACTAGTGAGTTTATATTTTAAGCTATATCAGTTGAAATAACTATTACAAAACCTATTGATTATGAACAAAACAGTTTAGCAAAATTTTGATTGGAAGCCCCCTCTTTAATAGCTAAACTATGATAACAAAACATTTATATGGTATTTCCATATAGCAACACTTATATGCATCAAGCCAATGAGTTATAATAAACTCCCCATTATGATTGGTTTTTGGTCAGAAGCCATATATTTCCCATTTTTTTGATTTTTTTAATGTGTGATATCTAGTTGAATTGCTCTACCACAACACACAAATGGGTATATAAAAAAGGGTTGGGAATATATATTGAGCATAAGTGTCATTTTATGTTTAAATTCTTAAACATTAATCGGAGAATCATTTATGACATGATTTTTCTCAACATCATGGGGAGATAATAATCAGCTGGATAAAGGAAAATGAATTATCTTTATCTTGATCCTCTTATATGAACTAGAAGTTCATAAGATAATTCATGTTATTATATGTCAACTGCCAGACATATTTACTGACCTAATGAGAGTAATCGAGTCTCATATACATGCTAAAATGCTCTAAATTTGAATTACATGTTAGAGCGAATGAATATAAGTCATGTGTAACCCCCTCGACCTGGCCTAGTCGCAAGACCGAATCGAACGAGCTACACTAGGTTTACTGAAGTAAACCACGAAGAAAACTATGGAAACGTGACCATTTTTTTCCTTTTATCTTATCTAGATGTTGGTTATTACCCTACATGTACATACATACCATGGAAGAAAACCCAACTCAATCGGGCATCCAATTGATATCCAATTGACCACATTTGCAAAAAAGGGGACCAAAACATAAATCCACAAATCTATAAGGGCTTACTTAAAATTTGCTTTACCACTCTTAAATTAGTCAAGTTACAAGCATACATGCCAAAATCCAACTTAAAACGAGTATTCGAACTCATCCAATTGCATACATAACACCCAGGGACCAAATTGTAAATTTCACTATTTTAAAGGACCAATTCTGAAATTAGAGTTACCAATCCTTGATTAAACCAATTACTTGTATACTGGTGAAATTTTAGGTCAAAATGATCATTCAAACTCATTTAATTGCAAGTATATCAATCAAGGACTAAAACGGGAGAAAATAGAAACCTTAAAACATACTTTCAACTAACTTAACCACTGCCCGTATCGATACGCGGGCAAGTGTATCGATACGCCTGAGCTTTCTCAAAATTCCAGATTCTAGTAGCTCAAAACCGTTTCGATACACCTTCACGTGTATCGATGCATTATGCCTGAAACCGTAGACCCATATCGATACAGTCACCCGTGTACCGATACACTAAGCCTGAAAATGTGCTTACCCATATCGATACGGTCACCAATGTATCGATACGCTGTGCCTAAAAACACTTACCTGTATCGATATGGGCACAGGCGTATCGATACGCCCTAACCTGTAATGTCAAAATTTGCTGGTTTTTAGCCTCGTTTTGGAATTCTAACACTTGAGCATGCTTCTAACAATCAAATAACATTATTGGTCATTTACCATCAACTACCATAAACCAAACATCAAGAAACAATCATCATGCTCCAAAGGTAACTATAGGCATGCTTCCTAATACTCAAGCAACCAAGGCATGAACCATATGCAAAATCCAACAAACCAAGCTTATCACAAGTCCAAAGTAACAATATAAACTTGCTCAAACAGAGAAGTAACCACTCAAACCCTCCCAACAACATTTAAGCCACATTTCCTTTATTACTACTTTAAAACCCAAACATACTTTGGTAAATCAAGTCTTGGAACTCCCTCCTTGCTTGCTAGGCCACTTGCTCTCAATCAATCTGCATTGATGATAAAAGAGAGCGTAAGGAATCATTGCTTAGTGAGGAGCGCTTGAGAATATAAAACATTATCCAATGCAATTTAGAACCATTTTAAACCATCATGCCATTCTTTCAAAACATGCACTTAATCTTTATAAAATCAGCATGTTAAACTATATGCAACATGTATCATGGATTCTACAGCATAATCCCATATGCAATTCCCTCTACTTAAGTTTTTCCATGCATAACATCCCTTAAGAAAATCTTAAGGAGTATAACACATATAAATCACGTCATTCAAACCAATCAATCAACATGATACAATTTAAAACATTATATTAGCTTCCAAGTGATCCATTTCAATATTCATCCTTTCAATAAATCATTTTTAACATCGGATACACGGATTTCCCAAGAGATTTTGCAATCTCTTATAGCCCATTGGCATGGAATTGTGCAACAAATGCATCACCTCTACACTACCAAGGCTAATCCTCCAACTTGGAGTACACACACTCGACACATCAACCTCTACAGCTCATGGCTGAAGTAAAAGCCATCTAAGTGTTACCTCAACAACATTGGGGTTCACATGATCGGCGTAAGTACCTCTCGTACTACTTCTACAACCATGGTTGACTTATTATAGTGCATTTTAAATCCTATGGCTAGCCAATTATATCCGATAACATTTTCATAACATTTTCAATTCATCACTTGCCAATATAATCCACTTTTATAACCATACCTCACTATTTTCTTATGCATCATTCAAATAATTTCATTTTGCATTAAACCATGCATAAGCCATGTTCATAAACATTCTTTAAAATCATGCATTACTTTCCAAATCATCTAACATCATTTCATATCAATTCCCAGCATTGAACCATGCTAATTTCATGCATAAAATAGAAGGTAAACAATCATTTAACAAGTGCATTCATAAATCATTTGCCATTCGAAATCGAGAGAGAAATCCACTTTACTTACTTCTGAGCCTTAGAGCAGTGTATCAAGCCTAGTCTAGACTTCCATTAAACCTTTTCAAATATTTGAAAAGCTATTCTTATCCATTTCACTCACTGACAAAGCATCGCCTCCCTTGCCGATGTCAAATTAAGCTTCCGGTAACAACATCACAACAGATCCAATGCATTATACTGCATCCAAACTCACAACAAACAACAATTAACATTTATCCAATTGTAACCCTTCACAACACCACCTCTTATCAACCGAAAACATCATCGATTCATCAAAAACCTCAACCCAGCCATTAACTACGAAACTCAAACTTCAAATAACATCTAATCAACAACTCAACCCAACCTCCTATCTCCAGCAACAATAATCAACCACAACACCTCAAAATTTCTTAACTATCAACCTAACAAATTAGAGATTCTCTAGATTTCGGGATTCTGTCATCAAAACTCACTTTATTAACATTTTAAACACCAAAATCAAGTTATAAATCAATCCCTAACTCAGCAAAAGCATATCAGCTACGATTTTCCTCATTTTCCATCATAAATCACCAATTAAACCATAAATCCGAGTTTAATTAATCAAAACCCAAAGAAAATTATATAAAATGGATCAAGAACTTAGGAATTTCAATAAAGAACCTTTCATTAGAGGAGAAGAACGAATCCTTACCTCCAATGATGATTCCTCCCCTTAATTGCTTGATAAAACATGAAAATCAATATAGAAACCATAAGAATTTGTTGTAAAAACTTTAGGAAATCAATTAGAAATCTGAAATCCTGATTTTGACCAGAAGAAATTGAGGTTGGAAATGTGTTTGGCTGGAGAGAATTTGAGAGAAAGAAGTTACAAAGTTTGTTACGTGAAATTCTGTTAAAAAACTTAATCGTGTTTAATTAATTCTCTACTATTTATACCTCTTAAAAACTTAATTAAAATAGTTAATTAAAGGGAGAAATCTGATGAAACCCTTTTGCATTATCATCTCCTTAAAGATTCAAAGTTTTGACCCATTTTCAAAACATCCACTAAAAACAGTTTTGCAAACTTTGCGTTTCGATCACTAACTCAAAATGTCCCATTTTCGAATTTCTTTTTCCAAATTTGTTTTCAACAAAATGATTTATATATTTAATAAAGATTTTAGACTATTTTTCCATATTATTATCCTCTATAAAAATATTTAATCCAATTTAAATCTCGATTCTAACTCGATCTATAATCCCGGTCCACTAGACTGACTAAACCATCCCAAAACTCCTAGGCCCAAAATCGGGGCGTTACAACTCTCCTCCGCTTAAGAAATTTCGTCCTCGAAATTTACTAGAGGAAAAAGATGCAGAAATTGCTTTTTCATGTCCGACTTACTCTCCCATATGGCCTCCTCAACTCCACGATACCGCCACAGCACCTTAACAAGCTCTATCGTCTTCCCACGTAGAAATTTTCTGCTGGTATCAAGGATGTCTTCCGGTTCCTCATCATAGGACAAATCCGGCCTTAACTCAACATCCTCCACCGGCATAACATGCGATGGATTAGATCGATATCTCCTCAACATCGAAACATGGAACACATTATGAATCTTTTCCAACCCAAGAGGCAACCTCAATCGATAAGCCACAGGACCAACACGATCCAAAATCTCATAAAGCCAAATAAACCTTGGACTCAACTTTCCTTTACGCCCAAACTGCATCACCTTCTTCCAAGGTGAAACCTTTAAAAACACTTTGTCACCCACAACATACTTCACTTCTTTACGCTTCAAATCCGCGTAAGATTTCTGTCGATCGGATGTCGCTCTCAAGCGATCAGACACAAGCTTCACTTTCCATTAATGTCCTTCAAAACATGGGGAATAGAAATATATTTCTCCCCAACCTCAGCCCAACACAAAGGCGCACGACACCTCTTACCATATAAGGCCTCATACGGAGCCATTTGAATACTCGCCTGATAGCTATTATTGTAAGCAAACTTAACTAAAGGAAATTGCTTCTCCCAGGTTCCTTAGAACTCAATAATGCAACATCTCAGCATATCCTCCAAAACTTGGATAACCCGCTCAGACTGCCCATCCGACTGAGGATGATATGCTGTGCTAAAACTCAACCTTGAACCCACAGCCTGGTGCAAACTTCTCCAAAACCTTACCGTAAACCTTGGATCCCTATCCAAAGCAATAGACTTAGGTACACCATGCAAGTGCACAATCTCAGTTATATACAAATCCGCCAGCTTGTCCAAGGTATACGTTGTATGCAGTGGCATAAAATGTGCACATTTCATAAACCGATCAACAATCACCCAAACAGAATCTTTTTTAGCCGATGTCAACGGCAAACCTGTTACAAAGTCCATGGTGATTCTCTCCTATTTCCACTCCGAAATTTTCAGCGGTTGCAACAACCTGGAAGGAAATTGATGCTCAACCTTAACACGCTGACATACCATACACTTGGCCACAAAATCAGCCACATATCAGCCACATACTTTTTCAGCCCAGCCTAGTAGTATGCCTCCTTCAAATCACAATACATCTTAACACTACTAGTATGCATAGCAAAAGGACTCGAATGAGCCTCGGTCAAAATGTTACATCTCAACTCCTCATCACAAGGAACCACTATCCGACCCTTAAAGCACAACACCCCATCATCATCAAAATGAAAATCGGATGGTTTCCCATCCATGATATCCTTAACATGAGGTACCAACTCATTATCGTACGGTTGTTTCTCCTTTATCATCTGTGACAAAGATGGCTTCACCAGTAACTCGGCTAACAATCCTCCATCACGGGTTACACTTAACCGAGCAAACATAGCTCTCAACTCAACAACCGCTTTTCTGCTCAAAGCACCCGCTACCACATTTGCCTTACCCGGATGATACTCAATGGTCAAATCATAATCCTTAGGCAACTCTAACCATTGATGTTGTCTAAAATTCAACTCATTTTGCGATATTAGATACTTCAAACTTTTGTGATCCGTATACACCACACACTTCTTACCATAAAGATAATGCCTCCAAATCTTTAATGCAAACACCACTGCGGCAAGCTCAAGATCATTAGTAGGATAGTTATGCTCATGTACCTTCAATTACGTAGATGCATATGCCGTAACTTTCCCACCTTGCATCAACACACACCCCAAACCAACATAGGACGCGTCACTATATACCACAAACTCTTTTCCCAACTCAGGTTAAATCAAGATTGGAGTTTGTGTCAAAGCTTCCTTTAACTTTTTAAAAGCTTGCTGACGATCTTTCGTCGACTCAAAACGAACATTATTCTGCAACAACTTGGTCAACGGTGCTGCAATACTCGAGAACCCCTCAACGAAATGGCAGTAATAACCAGTCAACCCAAGAAAACTACACAACTTCGATACAGACTTATGTTGCTTCCAATTGAGAATAACATCGATTTTCTGTGGATCGACGCGAATACCTTCTGCAGAAACCACATGACCAAGGAACATTACCTCCTTAAGCCAAAACTCGTACTTGCTCAAATTAGCGTATAACTGATTATCCTTCAGTATTTGCAACACTATCCGCAAATGCTGATCATGTTCCTCCTCGGTACGGGAGTACACGAGAATATCATCTATGAACACCACCACAAACTGATCAAGGTATTCATGGAACACTCTATTCATCATGTCCATAAACGCAGCCGGGGCATTTGTCAAACCAAAAGGCATGACCAGAAACTCATAATGCCCATACCTAGAACGAAATGCGGTCTTATGCACATCCACATCCTTAACCTTCAACTGATAATACCCCGATCTTAAATCTATCCTGGAAAACATCGCTGCTCTACGAAATTGATCGAACAAGTCATCAATCTGTGGCAACAAATACTTTTTCTTCACCGTCAACTTATTCAACTGACGACAATCGATGCACATTCTTATCGTGCCATCCTTCTTCTTCACAAATAACACCGGCACACCCCAAGATGAAATGTCGTGCCTAATAAACCCTCAATCGAGAAACTCCTGAATTTACGTCTTCAACTCCTTCAATTCCTTATGTGCCATGCGATAAGGCGTAATAGACATCGGAACCGTATCCACATACGTCTCAATTTTAACACTACCTCCCTATCCGGCGGCAGCCCTGGTAACTCTTCAAGACAAACTCTTGGAAAATCACAAACTGTACAATATCCTGTACACGCACATCCTTAGATCCAGGGTTCATAATATAGGCCAAATACGCCTAACATTCAAGTTCCAACATTCAACTTATTTCCAAAGCTAAAACAACATTGGCCAGGAACTTTGCATTCTCGCCAACCACCACAACTTTATAATCATCGACAAGACATAATGATATCCCTTTAGTTTCAAAATCCACCACCGCTCTTTGCTCGGACAACCATTCCATCCCCAAAGTTACATCAAAACCATGGAATGACAACTCCATCAAATCCACGACAAACACATGATCTTGCACTGTCAAAAAACACCTATGGTATAACTTCCTAACCACAACCGTCTCGCCCAAAGAACTAGTTACTCGAACCCCAAAATTCAAAATCTCAATAGGTATATCAAGTAACTGTGAATGCTCACTCAAAATATATGAATGGGTGAAACCAGAATCAACCAATGAAAATAACGGCAAAGATTACAAAGTAAAGGTACCTGTAATCACATCCATTTCGTTGTGTCTCTCGTGATGTGCATACACCCTAGTGGGACTTCCACCCTCTGGCTAGATAGCAACAGTGTGTGCCATAGTCCTACGCCCACCATCTCCCAGCTGAAAATTTCCTCGCCCATGCCTTCGACCTCTCAGGGCGACCACAGCAGGTGTAGGAGCCTACGCACCTCTAGCTAACATAGGGCAATCACACCTCACATGATCAGACGACCTACAACTCCAACAAGCATTAGCTGCAACATGGTCTCGAGATCCACAACCCCAACAAACCTTATCTGACCTCCAACAAGCCCCATAATGTCTCTTCCCACATTGAGCACACTCGGGTATCCCACCTCCGAAAATCTGCCCTAACTGACCTCTCCGCCCAA
Source organism: Hibiscus mutabilis (assembly GCA_019671005.1). NCBI lineage: Eukaryota > Viridiplantae > Streptophyta > Magnoliopsida > Malvales > Malvaceae > Hibiscus > Hibiscus mutabilis. The sequence goes on from CM033736.1 coordinate 48,170,234, forward strand.
GCTCAGGTCGATGTCTTCGATCACGGTTCCTCTTATACCGACCACCACCATCAATATTATAATCAACGGCTCTCTTACCATGGCCAGACCATCCAGCACGGGATGTTAAGGCTAAAATCTGCTCAATATCCTTTACTCTTTAAACCAACACATCAACCATAACCTAAAAGACTCTCGTCATCGCCTATATCAAAGGCGTCATATCACCCAACACTAGCCCAACTGGCACAGGTGGTACTTGTTCCACACCCGCAGGTAGATTCGGCGGAGGAGTTGGTAACCCCTCAACAGGTATAACGTTATCCTCATCCTCCTGCCTCCTTGCATTTGCATTAAATCGTAATTCTCTCGTCAGTGGCATCGTAAACAAAGAATCTATGGCATGATAATACACCAAAACAAAAATGATTAGGCCATCTTCAAGCAAGGATCCAAGACTTCCATTTCAAATTAAAAGCATTTTACACTAGTAGTAATAAGGCAATGTGTCCCAAATAGTACCCCAACATGGCATATAACACTCAATCAATCACCGTGCATATCAATCAATTTAAATCAATCAACATACACATCAACATTTTCCCAACACGCATATCCAACCATAACCCACCCCCAACAATCATAACCTGGCTCTGATACCACCAAATGTAACCCCCTCGACCCGGCCTAGTTAGAAGACCGAACCGAATGAACTACATTAGGTTTGCCGAAGTAAACGAGAAGAAAACTCTGGAAATGCGACCATTTTTTTCCTTTTATCTTATCTAGATGCTGGTTATTACCCTACATGTACATACATACCACAGAAGAAAACCCAACTCAATCAGGCATCGAATTGATATCCAATTGACCACGTTTGTAAGAAAATGGACCAAAATATAAATCCACAAATATATAAGGGCTTACTTAAAATTTGCTTTACCACTCTTCAATTAGTCAGGTTACAAGCACACATGCCAAAATCCAACTTAAAACGAGCATCTGAACTCATCCAATTGCATATATAACATACAGGGACCAAAATGTAAATTTCACTATTTTGAAGGACCAATTCTGCAATTAGAGTTACTAATCCTTGATTAAACCAACTGGTGAAATTTCAGGTCAAAATGATCATTCAAACTCATTTAATTGCAAGTATATCAACCAGGGACTAAAATATGAGAAAACAAGACCTTAAAACATACTTTCAACTAACTTAACCACTGCCCGTATCGATACGTGGGCAAGTGTATCGAAACGCCTGAGCTTTGTCAAAATTTCAGTAGCTCAAAACCGTATCGATACACCTTTACGTATATCGATACACTATGCTTGAAACCGTAGACCCGTATCGATATGGTCACTCGTGTACCGATATGCTAAGCCTGAAAATATGCTTACCCGTATTGTTACGGTCACTCGTGTATCGATATGCTGTGCCTGGAAACATTTACCTGTATCGATACGGGCATAGGCATATCGATACGCCCTGACCTGTAATGTCAAAAATTACTGGTTTTTAGCCTCGTTTTGGAATTCTAACACTTAAGCATGCTTCTAACAATCAAATAACATCATTATTGGTCATTTACCATCAACTAACATAAACCAAACATCAATCATCATGCTTCAAAGGTAACTATAGGCATGCTTCCTAATACTCAAGCAACCAAGGCATGAACCATATGCAAAATCCAATAAACCAAGCTTATCACAAGTCCAAAGCAACACTATAAACTTGTTCAAACAGAGAAGTAACCACTCAAACAATCCCAACAACATTTAAGCCACATTGCCTTTATTAATACTTTAAAACCCAAACATACTTTGGTAAATCAAGTCTTGGAACTCTCTCCTTGCTTGTTAGGCCACTTGCACTCAATCAATCTGCATTGATGATAAAAGAGAGCGTAAGCAATCATTGCTTAGTGAGGAGCGCTCGAGAATATAAAACATCATCCAATGCAATTTAGAACCATTTCAAAACATCATGCCATTCTTTCAAAACATGCACTTAATCTTTATAAAATCAGCATATTAAACTACATGCAACATGTATCATGGATTCCACAACATAATCCCATATGCAATTCCCTCTACTTAAGCTTTCCCAAGCATAACATCTCATATGCAAAGCTTAAGGAGTATTACACGTATAAATCACGTCATTCAAACTAATCTATAAACATGATACAATTTAAAACATTATATTGGCTTCCAAGTGATCCATTTCAATATTCATCATTTCCATAAATCATTTTTAACATCGGATACACGGATTTCCCAAGAGATTTCGCAATCTCTTGCAGCCCATTGGCATGGAGTTGTGCAACACATGCACCACCTCTACACTACCAAGGCTAATCCTCCAACTTGGAGTACACACATTCGACGCATCAACCTCTACAACTCATGGCTGGAGTAAAAGCCATCTAAGTGTTACCTCAACAACATTGGGGTTCACATGATCGGAGTAAGTACCTCTCGTACTACCTCTACAACCATGGGCGACTTATTATAGTGCACTTTAAATCCTATGCCCAGCCAATTATACCCGATAACATTTTCATAACATTTTCAATTCATCACTATTTTCTTATGCATCATTCAAATTATTTCATTTTGCATTAAACCATGCATAAGCCATGTTCATAAACATTCTTTAAAATCATGCATTACTTTCCAAATGCATCTAACATCATTTCATATCAATTCCCAGCATTGAACCATGCTCATTTCATGCATAAAACAGGAGGTAAACAATCATTTAACAAGTGCATTCATAAATTATTTGCCAACCGAAATCGAGAGAGAAATCCACTTTACTTACTTCCGAGCCTTAGACCAGCGTATCAAGCCTAGTCTAGACTCCCATTAAACCTTTTCAAATCTTTGAAAAGCCATTCTTATCCGTTTCACTCACCGACAAAGCAATGTCTGCCTTGCCGAAGTCAAATTAAGCTTCTGACAACTTCTCAACACCAAGATTCACTTCCGGATTATCTTCCCCTGTTTCAAACACATCACAACAGAGGATCCAATGCATTATATTGCATCCAAACTCACAGAAAACAACAATTAACATTTATCCAACTATAACCCTTCACAACACCACCTCTTATCAACCGAAAACATCATCGATCCATCTAAAACCTTAACCTAGCCATTAACTACGAAACTCAAACATCAAATAACATCTAATCAACAACTCAACCCAACCTCCTACCTCCAGCAACAATAATCAACCACAACACCTCAAAATTTCTTAACTATCAACCTAACAAATTAGAGATTCTCTATATTTCGGGATTTTAAACACCAAAATCAAGTTATAAACCAATCCTTAACTCAGCAAAAACATATCAGCTACGATTTTCCTCAATTTCCATCATAAATCACCAATTAAACCATAAATCCGAGTTTAATTAATCAAAACCCAAAGAAAATCATATAAAATGGATCAAGAACTTAGGAATTTCAATAAAGAGCCTTTCATTAGAGGAGAAGAACGAATCCTTACCTCCAATGTTGATTCCTCCCCTTAATTGCTTAATAAAACATGAAAATCAATATAGAAACCATAAGAATTTGTTGTAAAAACTTTAGGAAATCAATTAGAAATCTGAAATCCTGATTTTTACCTGAAGAAATTGAGGTTGGAAATGTGTTTCGCTGGAGAGAATTTGAGAGAAAGAAGTTACAAAGTTTGGTACGTGAAATTCTTTTAAAAAGCTTAATTGTGTTTAATTAATTCTCTCCACTATTTATACCTCTTGAAAACTTAATTAAAATAGTTAATTAAAGGGAGAAATCTGATGAAACCCTTTTGGATTATTAGCTCCTTAAAGACTCAAAGTTTTGACCCATTTTCAAAACAGTCACTAAAACAGTTTTGCAAACTTTGCGTTTCGGTCACTAACTCAAAATGTCCCATTTTCAAATTTCTTTTTCCAAAATTGTTTCCACCAAAATCATTTATATAGTTAATAAATATTTTAGACTATTTTTCCATATTTTTATTCCCTATAAAAATATTTAATCCAATTTAAATCCTGAATCCGACTCAAATCTCTAATCCGGTCCACTGGACTGACTAAACCATCCCAAAACTCCTAGGCCCAAAACCGGGGCGTTACATCATGCCTAAATCATGATAGTTAAGTTGGTTCCAATGATCTAAATTCTCGTAAATGAAAAGTACTATGAGACAATCATATAATGGAGGCGGGTGCTCTTAAAGAGACCCAAGACTTAACTAATAATAAAACTCTAGAAAAGTTTTAGGTACTTGAAATAAAGATCAAAATCTTGAAGAGATCTCGATGAGTTATGTCACTACGATAATGGAACCATAAAAGAAAAGTTGTCGACAACAATTTTACATAGAATACTTCTATAGAAGTAAATAAAGAAAATGAGAATTTCGTATAGAAATCTATATATATTAAATTGGTTGGACAATGTAGAAAGACACTTTAAACTTCCAAAAGTGAAGTCTTTCGATCAAAAGTCCAAACACCTAAAGGTGCAATGCAAGTGGGGTACAAATAAATAGTCGTGAGATATAAATACGACTTGAATTGTGATTTATGAAGAGTTTTAATTACTTCATGGTGGATGCATTACTTTGACAGTTATAAAATATTTTATATGCGTCTAATTATTTTGTGGATCCATGTATAGTAAAATTATCCCTGAAGGATTTAAAATGTAGAAGTATTTGGAAATTTCTAAGAAAATTTATTTAGATATGCCCCTTGAATATTTATATTTTGGCGCATTTGGTAGAAACGCCTTAGTGATTACTTTTTGAAAAAATAATATAAGAATGATTTTATTTCCTTATGGATTTTATAAAGGAGTTTGGATCAAGATTCATTATGATAATTTGAATATAATTAGAACTCCTAAAAGGATTCAAATTTTAAACTCCTGAAGAGCTTTCAAAGCATTGATTACTTAATGAAAGTATTTGAGAAAAAGAATCTTGAGATAGGGTTTTGTCTCGACCTAAAGATTGAGCACTTAAATATGCGTTTTTGTCTATGAATGGACATAAGCTGAAAGAATCTTAAAGAAGATTCAATATGGATAAAGCATATCTATTTTGTACCTAATGATTGTATGTTTGTTGGATGTGAATAAATGTTTACAATTAAATTTGAACATAAACTTGAGTAACTCGACTTGACTCGAATTTCATAAAATAAACTCAACTCGAAAATTTTCAAATAAAAATTAAGTTATAAAATAAGACTCGTCAACTCGACTAACTTGATTTTTTTTTACTCAGCTCGCTCAAATGCTCACCCCTAATTGTTAGTATCCATATTTATATCTATTTTGAAAGTAGCATTAAAAGTAATAAAAAATCATTAATATTTGATACACCAGTAGTGAACCAGATGATGGCACATCATCTTTAAATTTTGGAAGTTAAATTCTTTTTTTTGAATAGTCTTGAGGTGATTATAAGGTAGTATCTGTTCATATACATTCTTAACTTTTTGACAAGGCACACACACTTTACAGACAAAGCGATTTGAACCCAGGTCTCTTAAAATGATGTGTCATCATCTGATTCACGGATGGTGCATAGAATTATACAATGCGAATGCCTCAAAATTTTTAATGAATCTCCTTAAACATGGCCTACAACCATCACTAAACATCCCTATTTAAAAGCACAATAACATCTCAAATTGGTTTTAAGCCGGTCACATCCCAAGGTAGGTGTTTATCATCGCCAGTACACTAGATGAGATTTCCCTAATTGGCTTATAAAACGTTAGGCTTATTGTGTTAATGGTTATACAGTCAAAATTGTTTTAATTAATATCTTTTCACGGAAATCTATCGAGTTAAATTAATGGTCAAAAGAAAACGATTATTAATATGGTACTAGTCCAAGAAAATGAATCATATATTAGGGATTTCAAGTTCTTACCAGTTTGTTTTCTGGTTTATCAGGACATATTATGGTTGTGTGAGTTATTATTGCAAAGATTATTTTTCTAAAAAAAATGATATAATCAATGATATCCAATTCTTTGTTTGACTAGTCTGAATTAGATACTACAAAGGTCTATTAAGGGACTATAAATGATGTGGCGATCCGGGACTATGATATAATTTCTACTATTAAGGAAGAGATCATTCCAACTCAAATTGCTCAATTTACAAAGCTAAAATTCGAACCCCTTATTTTATTTAAATGATCTAGTATCTCATTCTATTAAACCAACTAATCGTTGGTTTCCTTGAGAGGTTTTAATGTAGCATGTTAGTATATTTGCTAAATGTGTAACATGTTTAGCCACCCAAATTTTTTTAATATTTTGGGAACAATTATCCTTGTAAATATAAGGTGTTTTAATCATTTTCAGATAAATAATTCAATATAAACAACACTACATAACATACGTTGACTTCTATTACACTTAAAAAGAGCCTAACAAGCTTAACATCTATCTGCAGCCAGCACCTTCCAACAATCACAACTCAAGAATTCTCAAAACCAACAAAAACAATACTAAGAATCCTTACCAGCAGCGTGAAGGGGATGTTTGATCTATGAAAAGCTTAATCTGTAGCATCCCTGAAATTTCAAATTCCCATATAATTTTACTACGTATAAATGTTCGCTCCTTTGTGTCTATTCCTGACTGCAAGAACACATTCAAATCATAGATGTTGAATAAAATTACGATAAAATAACTCCGGATTTATAGATCTAAAAGGATTTATGTAGTAAAAGATATAAAAATGTCATCCTCAAATTAAATATGATTATTATCCTAATTACTTTTCATCTATCATGAGTATCGTTTCTCAAAAATTAATTTTACATACCACTGAATATTATAATATATATCCATAGTTGTTGGTGCCTTCAAACATGTCGTAGACTATATAATAACATATTAGAGTTGCTTCTTCAATAAGGATATTGTATGATTAGATTATTTGACATTCGAGAACAATCACTTACTAGTGAACAAAATCATATTGATAACTTGTTGTAAAATTAAAGAAAATTGTAGTAAGAACAAGAGAAGAAAGAGAAATATAAGACACATTCTAACTTTGACATAAACCGAATAAAATGATTTACATATGATCAACATATATCTTTACTGGCGATATACCAAGATACATACCGTTGATTTAATTGTAAATATTATACATGAACCTGAAATGAAGTACAAGTAGTAACTTAACAAACAAGATTAAATATTATACATGAACACAAACGGCAACTTAACAAACATGTTAAAATACTCAACAACTGCAATGTTGTCCTTTATTCCAAGCAGAGATACCAGCAGAATACTTGCAATCCTGCTTCAATCCTAGTGAGAGAGCATCTGATTCGCAACAAAGTTTTTTATTATTATAATGCTTAAAGATTTTCACAACAAAGCTGCGAAATAAGAGATAACAGAAAGTGGGATACATATCAAGCAAATATACATACGTAATACCTTACCTAGAGATATGACCCAAATTGTTGCACCTTAGTTAGCCATTGCAGACTACATGTCCCAACAATTCTCCCACTTTTATGGCCGAGAAAGGACTCGACAATGGAAGGGATTGACGACTAAGGGCTTCTGCAACTTGTTGCATGGTTGGCCGAAATTGGGGATTGCCATTCAAACATGAAAATGCTACCTTTGTAGCAATCACTACATCCTTCTCAGCTTGGCTTCGCGGCGGTGAGAGACGGTGGTCGATCACATCTTTAAGTAAAATTTGTTGATCATTTGGCACAGGTGTTGAGGATGACAGATATGAAAGCAGATAACCGGGATGCATCCCCATGAAAACTTCTATTGTTACCACCCCAAAACTGTACACATCACATTTCTCATCTACTCGCATTGTATAAGCCAACTCTACATCAGAAAAACATAGTATGTTATGTATTAATTATGCATATGCTATTTGAATAATGTCTATAATTAATTAAGCATATATAAGATATTAACACTTCTGATCAAATAAATGAAATGTGGAAAGAATTTTTTAGTAAAAAAAGATTAATACCTGGAGCTATATACCCGTATATTCCTACAAGTGAAGTCCAATTGGAGGAGTCGGGCTTTAAAATCCTGGCAGTTCCAAAATCAGAGACACGAACTTCATAGTCCAAATCCAAGAGAACATTGTTGCTGGAAATGTCTCGATGAACTATAGGTTGTGAATGGCCGTGATGCATATAAGACAGAGCATTGGCCATCCCTTTAACAACATTTAGCCTCTTTTCCCAGTCTAACAGCTTTGCCTGTTCATTGTTGCTTAAGATCATTCTCAAACTTCCCCTTTCTACAAGCTCATAAACCAGAAAAGAATGCTTTGGATGTGAACAAAAGCCATACATCTGCACAATGTTACGGTGCCTTATTTCTAATAAAGCAACAATCTCGCTTTCAAGTTGTTGAGAAGCAAGCTGTCGTCAAATTGGTGAAGCTTCTTCACAGCGACCACTTGACCAGTTGGCAGTGCAGCTTTGTAGACAGTTCCATATCCTCCCGATCCAACGCAATAGTTGGAGCTGAAGTCTTCAGTGGCATCAATGATGCTGTCATGGAGTATTCTTCCATTAAATCCCAACACAGTGAAAATATCTCCATGTTGTTCCTCCCTTGCCTCTGATTTTCTAGTTGGAGTCTTCTTGCAATAAATAAGGAAACTTGCAGCCAATATAAACAACAAAAGTAGACTACCAAAGAGTGGAAGCATAGCTAATAAGATGATTTTGGTCCTTCTTCCATGGCCACGGTTGTCTCGGGAAGGGAGAATACATGGCCTTAGTCCCGTGGCGTTACCACATAAGGCTTTATTGTTCCTTAAGGCATCAAATGAAGCCTCGTGAAACGCCTTAAGGTCTGGTATAGGACCTTCTAATTGATTGAAAGATATGTTCACAATACTCAAACCATGCAAATCACTGAAAGCTTCTGGGATGGCCTATTGTGAGAAAGGTTCAGTATTTCCAAGGACTTCAATTTTCCAAACTCTTGTGGGATGTCTCCAATAAGTGAATTCTGACTCAAATCTAGACTATGAAGAGCAATAACATCGCTTATTGAAGATGGAATACTCTCTCTAAGATTATTCATGCTCAAATTCAAGTGAAATAATTTCAAGCAGTTTCCAAGTTGATCAGGAATAGCTCCACTTAAATTGTTTGATGACAATTTAAGTTGTTCTAGATTAGAAAGAAGTCCAACCTGAGATGGAATTTTTCCTGATAACCGGTTACCACTTGGAAAAAGACGGGACATCATTTTCAGTTCTCCCAGTTCCTTAGGAATTTCACCAATTAGATGATTGGAAGAGAGATCAAGTTCCTGTAATTGAGTTGCTTGTGCCAATTCAAATGGTATCTTTCCAGAAATATTATTGTTGGAGATTTGCAAGCTAATTAGATTAGGACATTGTCCCCATTTTGGAGAAAGTTCACCAAAAAAGTTGCTCTGGTTTAATCCAATATAAACCAAATTTGGATAAATACCAAAAGCATCTGATATATTTCCTGTGAAGTGGTTTTCTTCAAGCCTAACTCTAATTAAGCTTTCGCAGTCTCTCAAACTTGATGGGATTGGACCCGTCAAACTGTTGTTGATCACCCCAATTGTAGCAAGTATTCCACCGAGGCATAGATTCTCCGGTAATGGACCAGTGAGATGGTTGTTTGATAATTGGAAATCAGTAAAATTACAGTTGGTTGGTGGGATGTGGCCTGACAAACTATTTCCACTAAGAAAAAGTCCTGATAATCTGGTCAAGTTTCCTATGGAGGCAGGAATCGAACCAGATATTGAGTTATCAGCCAAAGACAATACGTTGAGAGATTTAAGCATTCCTATATCCGGTGGTAATGGGCCAGAAATCTCATTTTCACGGAGCAAAAGACTAAATAAGTTGGTCAAGTTTGCTATGGAACTTGGAATGGCACCACTGATATTATTTCCCAACAATTGTAATGTGGAAAGCGACTTGAGCAATCCTATCTCACTGGGGATCGAACCAGAGAGGTAATTACCATAAAAATACAAAAATACCAAGTTACTCAAGTTTCCTATAGATGCTGGAATAGAACCGGTTAGGGAGTTTGAAGAAAAGTCCAACGAATAGACTGACCTCAACATTCCAACCTCTTTAGGTATAGAACCATTGAGTCGATTATTATGAAGGTCAAGATAGGATAAATTCTGCAAGCCTCCAATAGAAACAGGTATTGTGCCTGCGAGATCATTTTGGTACAGACAAAGTTCAGAAAGTGAGCTCAACATTCCAACTTCTATAGGTATAGAACCACTGAGTCGATTCTGACTAAGGTCAAGATAGGATAAATTATGCAATCTTCCTATAGAAGAAGGGATTGGACCACTTAGATAGTTATCATGGAAACTGATAATAGAAACTGAACTCAGACTTCCTATATATCGTGGAATGGGACCACTAATCTCATTACTTTGTAAGGAGATGAATTGAAGAATTTTAGACAAGCAAATTTCAGATGGGATACTCCCCGAGAAGTTATTGAAGGACAAGTTAAGGAAGATGAGTTTGGAAAGGTTTCCAATATGCGAGGGAATGTGCCCATACAATGAGTTGTTTTGAAGTTGAAGCCAAATCAATTTAGGGAAGTAGAAGAAGTCGAGACTCACAAGTGTACCTCTCAGGCTCATACCATAATCTCTCAGGGTTATGTTGGTGACGCTTCCGGTGCTGTCGCAAGTGATTCCAACCCAGTTGCAGTGGTTGCTTCCCACCCACAAAGAAGAGAGCAAATTTTGGGAGGTGTTGTGGAGGGTAGCTTTCCATTTAAGAAGGGCTTCAACTTCCATGGAGGTTATGGAGGATGAAGAAGAGACAACACGGGAACATAGAACAAGGACAAAGATGAGGAAGAACATGTGTTTGAGTGGTACTAAGAAAGAAGCCATGGTTTTGATAGCTGAAATTAAGGATGTTTTGCTGCATATTGTCATCAAAGACATTGGCTATTTATAGGAAAATATTAGAGCTGTTTCAATTCAATCACCACCATGAAGCTTTCACATGATGTAAACCGATACTAAAATGTCCTTCAGTTTGTCAAATGTGAACCGAACAAGGATTTGCTGTCTTTTTTAGACACAACTTATGCACAAACTTTTGTTTATTTCAGTCAGCTTCCAATTCCATGGAGGTTATGGAGGATGATAAAGAGACAACATAAGTTTAGATGGTATTGAGATAGAAGCCATGGCTTTGATCCTTGAAATTAAGGATCTTTTGCTGTTAATTAGGCCTGTTTACATGTTAGCATCATCACCCAGGGAAGTTGCAGAATAATGAGAGAAGTGAGAACATGACTCAGTACTATTGTCGTGTTGATTCATTGCTTCCCCCTTTAAAGACTTCTCTATTCATTATTCCGAATAATAATAATAATGGCTTAAACGAATTAAATTTACCCTTCCATGGATGAACAGTGCATAAATAATTGCTTTTAGAGACAGCCACATTTCATCCTCAAAAACACTTTTCATGTTTTACACTTTAAATTGTCTCTTTTGCTTTTGCTTTCTTACATATCCCCACGAGGCCAACGCATTTACACCACTAGTTGTCTCCAAGTCTTCGTTGTTTTTTTAGGAATTTGTAAATCACAAAAATAATTAAAGTGAGATTAACTTAGAATAAAACAAGACGAGATTTAATTTGGTTTAACTTTGTTATATCTACTAACGAGAAAATCAATGATCCACAACAAACGTAGATATCACACAACCTTTTTTAACATCTCTACAAAATTCATATATGCAAGAGTCACTTAAATCACAAAAAGAACTACAATAAAATCTAACTTAAGTACCGATTAGAATTTTTGTCAATATGTGACAAACTCCTCTCCATTGACACAACTGTTAAGTATTGAAAATTAGAGAAAAAGAGTCGGTACTCATTAATTTTATTGATTATGCTGTAACATTCTCCAATAGAGAACAAGCGTATTTATACATTCTTTGAGTCTATACAGAGTTGGTTACACAAACGGGAAACTAACAACTTTCCTAACTATCAATAACCAACTACAACAGCCAAGCTTAAAATGATACAGTACAAATGTAACCCCTAAACCCGGCCAAGAAGAAAAGGCCAAATTTAGGAAATCACCCTTGAAAATTTTACCTTCAATAAACTAATTTTATTTATAATAAATCATAATAATTGTAAACTAATTAAATAGTTAATAATTCGTCAAAACCCAAGCGTTAAAATGATATCTAAAAAAATTGATAATATAGAAGGATTTTAATTTCCAAATAAACAATCTCAAAACGTTATTAAAAATCCAACAATAATATTATAGTTTGAAAGTTTAAATAAAACATCCGAATGTAAAAATTATGCATGTATACTGAAATAACCTCAATTCCCTAATACATCAAAGTTTCCCCAATAATAATAATAAATAAGTCTTAAAAATAATATAGTCCATACGGAAGATAAAATAAAATCGATAAAACAAAGAGATCCTCCTGGTACCAAGTCGTCTAGAGTCCAAAGATATATGTAAAATAAAACAAGAGGGAGCAAGCTAAAGAGCTTAGTGTCTCTAAAGTGCAAGCAATCACAAACTCAGTTTCACACAGTTTTCACAATTATTTTTAAAGCACAAATCTTGTATAAACACAGTTTTATGAAAATCACAATGCAATGCACCCATACTGCATAGTCACCAAAAGGAGTAGGTTCCCCAGAATCCCTCACTACATAGTCACCAACACAAGTGGTATAAAACCACTGAACTTCCTTCGTACAATCCCAACCCATGATAACACAATAAAAAGATGTCACAGTTTTTTTTCAGTCTCAACACAGTCCGATAATAAATCAGGGATTCACAAAACATTTATTTTAAATCTCAATTTTATTCACAACCTGAAAATATTATGCACGAAAAACATAATTTAAAAATCACAACACAATAAAGAAAAATCACTAAGTGTAAAACACACAAATAAAACCATTTATTTATAGCACTGGAAGAAAACACATATTAGCTAAAGCAAACTCAACTTACTGATTAAGGCGTCTCTCACGATAAAAAAATATGGGGTCCAATTGTATCGGTACCTATCAGAATAATCCTACGATAACACTATTACTATTATCACTATGATCAAAGAATTATTCCTAAAAACTTATTCAATGGAATTTGATGATAAAAGGTATACTTATCTGATTCGAATAGTTGATCTTCAAATTAACCGAAGACAGTTAAATTGAACGGTGCCTGAGACTCAGCGGGATTTAATCTTATTAAATAAATAAAAAAAGAAAAAGAATATATGTTTCGAATATAAATTGAGAGAGTGGAGAAAACGGCTGCGGCAATAGTAAACAAAATCGCAGGGATAGGGATTATATAACCAAAATTCTGGTTAAATTACAAGGTAAGCCCTTATTCTTTTCTAGGGTTTACAAGGTAGATAACTAATATTAATTATTTATAAAAAGGTCACTAAATTTATTTAAAATTTCTATTAATTCCCAAATTTCTTAATTAGGGTTTCATATTTAAATTCCCAATCCCTAGGGTTTTGAATTTAGGGATTTCAAAAGTTAGGATTTTAAATTTGGGGCAAAAATTCGGGGTGTTACAACTCTCTCACCCTTAAAAGAAATTCCGTCCTCGAATTTTTCAGACTTAGTGATAGATTCCAAAAAAATTAATTGACACAACTTAAAATTTTTCGTTCTGAATTCCTCATTCTTCAACATAAAAGGTGGCATAGTAAACTATCTACGAAAGATGATTACCTAAGATTAGAATTGGTATCGGAGTCTCAGATTTTAAAACACACTTGAAAATGTTAATTAAATAATAGATTATTCATAAAACTTTCCATTTACCCAAATCATTTTTAAATGCATGCACAAATCTTGAAAAGGCTTTTTTCTTAAAAAAAAATTGTGCGTGAGCCTCACAATCCGAGGGTTGAACTTAGCTCTGCTACCACTAAATGTAACCCCCTAAACCCGGCCAAAAAGAAAAGGTCGAATTTAGGAAGTCACCCTTAAAACTTTACCCTCAAGAAACCAATTTTATTTATAATAAATCATAATAATTGTAAACTAATTAAATAGTTAATAATTTGTCAAAAGTCAAGCGTTAAAATGATATCTAAAAAAATTGATAATATAGAAGGATTTTAATTTCCAAATAAACTATCTCAAAACGTTATTAAATATCCAACAATAATATTATAGTTTGAAAGTTTAAATAAAACATCTGAATGTAAAAAGTATGCATGTATACTAAAAATAACTTCAATTCCCAATTTCCCCAATAATAATAATAATAATAAATAAGTCTTAAAAATAATATAGTCCATACTGAAGATAAAATAAAATCGATAAAACAAAGAGATCCTCCTGGTACCACGTCGCCTAGAGTCCAAAGATATATGTAAAATAAAACTATGAGAGGAGTAAGCTAAAGAACTTAGTGTGTCTCTAAAGTGCAATCAATCACAAACTCAGTTTCACACAGTTTTCACAATTATTTTTAAAGCACAAATCTTGTATAAACACAATTTTATGAAAATCACAATGCAATGCATTCATACTGCATAGTCACCAAAAAGAGTAGGCTCCCCAAAATCCCTCACTACATAGTCACCAACACAAGTGGTATAAACCACTAAACTTCCTCCATACAATCCAACCCATGATAACACAGTAAAAAGATGTCACAGTTTTTTTTCAGTCTCAACTCAGTCCGATAATAAATCAGGGATTCACAACACATTTATTTTAAATCTCAATTTTATTCACAGACTGAAAATATTATGCACGGAAAACATAATTTAAAAATCACAACACAATAAAGAAAAATCACTCAAGTGTAAAACACACAAATAAAACCATTTATTTATAGCACTGGAAGAAAACACACCTTAGCCAAAGCAAACTCAACCTACTGATTAAGGTGTCTCTCATGATAAAAAATACGGGATCCAATTGTCTGTACCTATCAGAATAATCCTACGATAACACTATTACTATTATCATTATGATCAAAGAATTATTCCTCAAAACTTATTCAATGGAATTTGATGATAAAAAGTATACTTATATGATTTGAATAGTTGATCTTCAAATTAACTGAAAACATAATTGAATTGAGCGGTGCCAGAGACTCAGCGGGGTTTGATCGGATTTAATAAATAAAAAAGAAAAGGAATATATGTTCGAATATAAATTGAGAGAGAGAGGAGAAAACGGCTGCGGCAATAGTAAACAAAATCGCAGGGATAAGGGATTATATAACCAAAATTTTGGTTAAATTACAAGGTAAGCCCTTATTCTTTTCTAGGGTTTACAAGGTAGATACCTAATATTAATTATTTATAAAAAGGTCACTAAATTTATTTAAAATTCAATTAATTTCCGAATTTCTTAATTAGGGTTTCATATTTAAATTCCTAATTCCTAGGGTTTTGAATTTAGGGATTTCAAAAATTAAAGTTTTAAATTTGGGGCAAAAATTCGGGGTGTTACAACAAACACCTGCGCCGTATTCATTAACTAACTAAGCATGTTACCTTAGTCTATTTATACTCTAACATCCCCCTTGCAATTTCCATCTTCAAGCTTTCCCCTCGAACCAGAACTGATTGTAAAAAATCTGTAACAAAACTGCAACAACACAGAGGAAAATCAAGGTATACAAAGCAAACAATACGAGATCATGAAGAAAAAGAAACAAGAATTCAGAGTAACGAACTGAGAAGAAATCATAGACAACACAGACAACTTGTTCCTATGCCTATGAAAAGCAGGTACAGACAAAGGTTTTGTCATGATATCTGCAATTTGTTCAAAGGCTGGTACCTCATTTACCTTCAGCTTACCAGCAGCTACCTTTTCTCTAACAAAAAAACAGGTCCAGTTCCATATGTTTGAACTTAGAGTGCATAACCGGGTTAGCAGAAATAGCCACAACACTTGAATTATCACACCATAACATAGGTCTGCCATATGAAGAAACACCAAGCTCATTTAACAAAGACTCAAGCCAAATAATCTCAGTAATTGCACAGGCCACACTACGATACTCTGCTTCAGTCAGCAGTGGATCTGGAAATAACTGGTTGTTTTCGAGAACCCCAAACAACATGATTATTTCCAAAATATAAATAAAACCCTATTGTGGACCGAAGATCATCATTGTTAGAACCCCAGTTTGCGTCTACATATCTAACAATGGACAAGCACGAAGAAGGACGAAATTGAAGACCAAAATCCAAGGTTCCAAGAAGATAACGCAATATCCTTTTGACTAATTGCATACGAGTATTCAAGGGATCTTGCATAAATTGACATGCTTTATTTATAGCAAAGGCAATCTCAGGTCGAGTGAGAACTACGTATTGAAGAGCCCCTACTAGGCTCTTATATTCAGTGACATTCTGAATGAGGGTTCCTTCCTCACTGGACAATCTACAATTGCTTAGCATAGGAGTGGGAAGTTCTTTTGCCTGATGGAGCCCACTCTTTTTCAATAACGAGGGTGTAAATGACATATATTGTATACCCTCTTTACTTGTATTTTACGTGTTTTTAAGCTCATTTAGTTGCATTTAGGAATAGATTGCATATAATTTGCATGTAGTTTGGGAGTTATATTGCTTGTGCTTAAATGTTATATATATTGGTGTTTTTCATGAGAAATGTAGTGTTTTTGTGGTGTATGCGCAAGAACCATTGGAGCTGGAGGAATGCTGGAGCGGAAGAGTGGCAGATCTCTTGGCTGGAGCTGACTGAGCAAGAAGAGTTGGAGAGGAATCTACCTTTGACCCACGTGGACTCTCTCCTAGATATGAAACATTAAAAGATAGCGGGAAATCAATGAATCTCTTAAATAAGGTTGCACACTTTAGGGTTATCAAACCCTAGTTTCCCCCTAAAAAGAGAAACTTGGACGACAATTCAAAGAGAACGCGATTACAGATGACAGTCTTAGTCTTCAGCTATCGAAGAACCACCAGAGTCGAAATGCTAGAGAAATCTCCTCACAACAGACGCCATCAAGAGAGGCAGAAGGAGTGAGAGATTTGCAGCAACAATTGGATAGCACGGAGCAAGATCGTCAAGGACGTTTAATCCTTTTCTATCCCTTGCTTGATAAACCAAGCTGAGACTCTGAAGGAAAAACAAGTTGAGACTCTAAAGTGTACCTTTCACTCTCGATTCATAATCTCTCAAGGTTATGTTCGTGACGCTTCTGGCGCTGTCGCAACTGATTCCGACCCAGTTGCAATGGTTGCTTCCCACCCACAAAAGAAGAGATAAAGGTTTGAGTGTCGTTGTGGAGGCTAGCTTTCCATTTTAGAAGTGCTTCGGCTTCGGTAGAGTTTAGGGAGGATGACGAAGAGACAACATGGGAAGACAGAAGCAGGACAAGGATGAGTTTGAATGGTAATAAGAAGGAAGCCATGGTTATTATAGTTGATGTTAAGGATGTTCTGTTGTTAAAGGTAATCCGACTCATTGGCTATTTATATGACAATATTAGAGTTGTTCCAATCACTATGAAGCTTTGACGTTAGGTGGGAAAAAAATGCAACTTGCAGACATAAAATGAACGGGTCTCTCACGTTGTATACTTTCCCTACAAGTCTATGAATAATTATTAGGTTTTACATTTGTGTTTCAAAGGGTTTTAAAATTAAATTACGCAAATCATCATTGAATTTTACTTTTAAACTTATTTTGGTCACTAAAGCTTTTCACCGTTTGAATCTTAAAAATTTTCCTTTGTTCACTGATAAATGGATGTCGTCAAAAAGTTAACGGAATAATGACAAAAAACGTTCAATGTCTAAACTTCAGTGAACAAATTGAATGTTTTAAAACTTTAGTGACCAAAATAAGTATGAAAATAAAATTTAGTGATGATTTACATAATTTACCCTAAAATTAAATACAAATAGCCATGAAACTACTAAACAATATTCGTATCATTAATAATTTATTTATATAAACTTTTTTATATAATGAAAATTTAAAATGGGTTGGCATTAATGAAATTAGTAAATGATTACAAATTATTTTTATGTCAAATAATATGTAATAAGGAATTAATAAAAAAATATTTTAAAGATAAGGATTTTTATTACCATTAATAAATTGTCTTTAAGAAAAAATTTACTATTGTTAATTAATAATTCTTTAATGGCTAACATTGTGGAATCTCGTCTGATTTTAGAATTAATATACCCAAACGCATACGCACCCTAAATACAAAACTCTCAAGACCAATAAAGCAGCTCGAACAGGAGCACAGTCACAATCCTACTCCATCTCAACAAAAATTCACTCAAAGCTCATCATTTCATTAAAAACTAGGACTCCAGCTAGTAGCTCAAGAACCAAAACCACCAAAGACAGCCAACCTCCATACCCACCAAAAAACAACACTCCATCAAGAAGCACCATTCTCCCTTGAGAGTGAAATGGGAAAAAACTCACCCGACTCCCAACTGATCAAACAAGAACAATCACCAAACTCAAAGAGTTAACAAAAAATCCACACCAATTAACACATCCCCTGCAACATGTGAAAAAGACTGAGACCCTCAAAAACACTAAAAACTCGAAATACACTACTAAAAAATACCGACCCAGCTCTCTGAACTTAACCCTACATACAACAACCTGGAAAAAATCTATTGGTCCAACAATCAAGAAAAGCATAATACAGTTCAGCTCTCCTTCAACAGTTCGAACTGACCGCGATGCAACCAGTTCACATACTGATGTCCAACATCTCAATCAAAAACTAGCCCTTCAAGCACGCTTAACTATTTTGCAACTCAGTTAATTAAGCATAGCAACTAGATGCACAATGAATGACATGATATTAACACCATAACATGAATTCATAAATAAGTACATTTTTGTTCAAACATAGAGAGAAGGTTCACTAACATGATTTACCATATTAATTTCATACACATCAAATCAAGGTTATGTACGAACTTTAATGAACATTCATAAATATTAGTTTACTAAATCATGTCTTCCTAATTTTCTTTTCTTTAGAAATTTGTCACATGGCTTTACACAATCTCCATCTTAGTAGTAAAATAGCAATTCATAACTTCAATTACCAAACATTTAGCAATTCTCTTGGCAACAATTATATCATTTGCATTGCATCATATCTTAGTATATCATCAGTTCATTTATTATATCGTTTAGATCTATGGTTAGTTAGTGGCATACGGATACCAGGATCCCACCTCCTTGCCAAGTATCCATATGATACATCACATAACTATCCCTCTGCCTTGTTAGGATCGAAGTCCGTAAAATATACACAATATCCATTTGCCTCGTCAAGAATGAAGTCTATTAACCCATACACAAGCGCTATGGACCCTATGACATGACAACTATAGCTGAGACTCAACTAGTAACCAAAGGCAATCTTAAAATCACTTTTTCTATCAATAACTTGTCACTTCTTAAATCGAAATTCATTCATAACATAGTACACATTGCATTAGAGCACCAAAGTTCATCTTTCACACATTGGTCGTGGAAATTATCTTATATTTAGTTTGCTTATCACATTAAACCTATAGCACATATTGAACCCAATCACAACTCATTTCCCATGTCTTTCATCAATTTATCAAACATGACCATATGCATGTTCAATGTACATGTCTTATAATATAAATACATTCATGACTTTTACCAATTTCACCTAGCCTTTGGAACAAAATAGCATGATCAATTTCATACTTTTCATATATTGATCAATCATATAAGCATTTCAACACAAGGTTCACATAATATAACAAATCACGACATGTTCAATTACATATTTTCACATTCAAAGCAAATCTCATGGTAATAACTTACCTTAGCAATATAAATTGCCGAATTTATGCCCGATTAGGGTCGTATTCCATATAATGCCAATATCATAACCACTGAACCTACATGAACTATTCAGTACACATACATAACAAAAAATACATTACAAATTTAATACGCTCACCTAAAACCGAGTTTACGATAGGTTGTCAATTTAATCCTCTATTCACGCTTTCCTTTGTATCTTCAAACTTTCATTGATTTCCGAGGCTTGGAAGACACAATATAACATGAATTAAATATTAATTCTACCAAGGAATCTTACAAGACATCAAACAAATTTAGGGTTTAGGGATTCCCTCACCTTGCTTGGATTGAACATCTAAGACCACCATAATGTAGCTTACGTTCTAAGGATCTCAAGTATAAATTTTCCTTAATTTTTCTCTCTCTAAAGTAGTTTGCTAAACCTTATTTCTCAAGAACCCAACCCTACTTCCGTGGTTCTTGTCGAGAGGTAGAAGATGAGTTTTTCCTCCACTAAAACATTCTCTTTCCTCCTTTCACATTGCGTGAGGTCCCCCACTTCAAATTTTCAATTTCTTTGATTTTCTTTAATGAATTTTAAGTCTAAAAATTTTGCATGGAGAACAGTTGTCTTGGTGAATCATCACCATTGAAGAAAGGTTTAATTAAGAATCTAATCCTTCAACGATTCTCATGCAAATTCTTTGAGCATCTTACTTTATTTACATAATATTTGATTATTACACTTTGGTCCTTTCTCCCAACTATCAAACTTAATTCATTATTCAACCGAATGAGATGTAGAAAACCTTTTGAGACCATATTAGAGATTGAAACTATATTGAGTTTTTGTAAACAAGAAAATTGTATTAATTTTATTAATTAATCGAGTGTATATACATTTACATCGGTATATATTCTTCTTAACTACAACTAACACTCATTTACATTGTATAAGTTCTTCTTAATTACAACTAACTAACTTTTTTAATATTATCATAAGAAACTGCCTATATTAAAACCTATATTCTATTATCCACATATTACACCAACTTAGCCACAAACTCCATGAAACGGGGCAATGACTAAAAAGGGTGTCTGACAGATTCATCTCAATGAAGAATGAGGACACAACGTTGAGACCAAAGCACCGACACCCCGTTTGTCAAGTTCGATTTTTGTAAGAATTCCTTCGCACACTTGTAACACTCTTACCAGTATTTATTACCCAATATTAGTATAGAGTGTCGCATAATGTTTAAACCACATTTTTTGCTATCCTAACAAGTCAAAGATGACGATTTTAAATTTTTCTTTTTTTAATCGCGTAAAATTTATTTCTAATTTTTAATCCATCAGATAAACCCCGATTTCAGGCAGCAACTTGGCAATTTTTAACTATACTTTACGAATAACAAAACTGCCTAAAATAAAAATCATTTTGATTACTCTAAAATTTCATTATTATAATCTTACCCGATTTTCGTTACTAGCAATTTCTTTAAACTAGTATCCATTTAAATAAAGCTCAATATCATATATTAACCACTTATCTAGATATTAATATTACAATCCATATCTAGACTAGTTTGAAATGAGCTACTATTTATTTATACATGCCAACTAGAAAATATCAAAATACATCAAGGATGTAATTACCAATACTGCATATATCCCCTTTGATAGTGATGCCTTACTCTTTACTCCGAACCGGGTTTTCTACCTATGCGTGAAAAACTATCACACGCTAAGTATATACTTAGTGAGACATTATAATTATTAAATATAAATCAACATGCTTGAATTATATCAATAATATAATAAACATGCAGTTTGATCACTATTCCTTTATTTCCCTTATTTTAATCAAATATTAACTTAATATAATCCGGATTCATAAATCCTATTATTATCCTTGCCATTATCATAGAGTTTACCTACTCTCTAAATTATTTACCATTTATTATCCAAGAGTTCACTTTCTCTAATTTATTCATCATTTATTATCATTATCCGAGAGTTCTCTTACTCTCTAATTTACTCATCATTTATTATCATTTTCTGAGAGTTCACTTACTCTCTAATTTATTCACCATTTGTTATCAAATAAATTATTGCCCAACATAGTTTTCAGGACTTGAGTACTCGAGTCTAAACCGCACCGAAGTGCTAAGAGACCGCACATAAGTGCTAAAGAACCACACCTAAGTGTTAATAAACCGCACTGAAGTGCTAAACCGCTGGACTCTATGGCATGCCAACTATACTCTATACCTCAAATACTTATTTGGGCATACTTTCCAATTTCATATTCAATTCATCCATGGCAATATAATTAAATACGGGGTAGTTCATACCCTGAATATAACATAAACATATTACAATTAAACTACATGTAATCAATGCATGTAATTCTTCTACCTTTGACAATTCTCAACATGTCAAATATAAATTCATGATATAATTATCAAGCAGTTATTAATAAGGTAGACTTCTCACAAGTCTTCCAAATGATAATCATAGTATTATCCATGCATAAAAATGCACTTACCTTGACACTTTATAAATTGCCAATATGTACTTAGCCTCACTAAGCTTCAGCTTTGATCTATATTCTTTCCTCGCTTGTTAGCTCGATCTCAGTTTTGATCACGATCTTGATTCTAACTTTAAGACCTTCAAATTTACCAAAGAAAATTTTCTTTCCTTTTCTCCCTTGTGTTTCGAAAATACCCAAGAAAGATGAACAAATTAGTTCATCTTTTATCCTTTTAATTCACATGTGATAATTAAATGAATTTTAAATTCATTTAATTAGTGAAATTACTAATTTAACCTTCAAATCCAATGGCTATATTTAATCTTATCATAAACCAAGGGCCAAGATTAAATCCATGTGTTTTTCATCTTCTAAAAATGCCCTCAACATTTCAAAATATTTCAAAAATTCCATTCATGGAAAATGTCCAATTTGCCCTCCAACTATACTTTATTTACTAACAAGGCTTGAAAATTACCATTCCATCACCATCTAACTAAATCTAGTAGAATTCAACCAAATGTAATAAAATATCCATAAAATAATATTTTATGAGTTTTCCATAATCCTTGGAACTGTCTTTAAAATTCCAATTCGATCCGATTACTCGATATTCACTTTCTAAGATTTTTCCACTTTCCAAACTATTGGGTAAAATCTGAAATTCTCATAATTCTGATCTCCATATGTAAATATTTTTAACATACAAAATATTCCATAATTTAGTAAAAATCAAAATCTTGAAATTTTGACTCGGTCCAATATACTGATAATTTACCCGAATTCTTTATCGGATAATTTTCTCTTAATAATCCATGATCAGATATCCATAAAAAACTTCAACTCGAACTAATTCTCCTTTTTATCAGTCTCAACTAATGACATGGGACCTTCCCATAAGGTCACCCGTCCTAATGCTACTCTGCTTTAAGCACGCTTAACAATTTTTATTTCGATCCAAATATCTGGAAATTTTCTCGAACTTTAATGCTTTATAGCTCTTAATACAAACTCCGTATAAAAAATATGTGTACCACGAAAATGCCACTATTGGGGTGAACTATTCATTTATGGGACCAAATAAATAACTTTTTTAAAATTACAATTTGGTCCTTAAACTTTTTGAAGTTTACACTTTGGCACCAAACTTTTCAAATTTTATATTTTGGTCACCAAACTTTCATTTTATTCATTTTGTCACTAACCAAAATTTTGAGGTATTACAATTCTCCTCCCTTAATAAAATTCGTCCTCGAATTTTCCTTATGTACAAAGTTCAAAAAGATACGGATATTGTTTTTCATTGATTCATCGAATTCCCAAGTAGCTTCCTCTATTTTGTGATTTCTCTATAAAACTTTGACTAGAGGAATCTTTTTATTTCTTAACTGCTTTTCTTCCCTAGCTAAGATCCTCACAGGTTTTTCTTCGTATGTCAAATTCGGTTAAATTTTGATTTCTTCCGGTGTAATGACACGCGAAAGATGTGATCTATACCTCTCTAACATGGATACATGAAATACATCATGAATTTGATTCATCTCGGGTGGCAATGCTATCATGCCACTAATCCAACTCTTTTTAGTATTCATAAATGTCAATGAACCTTGGACTGAGTTTACCTTTCTGTTCAAAACGAACGACATATCATTTCTTAACAGCTTGGTTATCAGAGGGATAATCATTAAAAAATCTATCACGAACTGCCGATAATAACCAACTAATCCTAAGAAACTTATTACTTCAGAGACATTCTTAGGAACTTTCCATTCAAGAATTACTTGAACCTTCTTAGGTTCAACTCAATTTCTTTCGGCTGAAACTATATGCCCATGGAAAAATACTTCCAATAACCAAAATTCACATTTTGACAACTTTGCATACAACTTCTTTTCTCGTAGGATCTATAGAACTACTTGAACATGAGTATCATGCTCCTCCTTGGTTTTCAAATAAAACAATATATATCATCAATAAATACTACCACAAATCGATTCTATATACAACTAGAAGATTTGATTCATTAAATTCTTAAATGTCGTCGGTGCATTTGTAAGTTTGAAGGGCATTACTACAACTCATAATGCCCATATTTGATTCTGAAAGCTATCTTTGGTATATCCGCCTCCTTGATCTTTAATTAGTGATACCCCGATTGAAGATCAATCTTAGAGAACATTGTTGCTCCTCTAAGTTGATCAAAGAGATCATTAATCCTCGGCAAAAGATACTTATTGCTTATCGTCACTTTATTAAGTTGACGATAATCTACACATTATCTCATTAATCCGTCCTTCTTCTATATAAATAGGACTGAGTCTCCCCAAGGTGATATACTAGGCCGTATAAAACCTCGGCCTAATAATTCTTGTAACTGAGCTTTCAATTCTCTAAGCTCTATAGAAGTTATCCTATAAGGTGCTATCGATATTAGTACTATTCTAGGAAGCACATCAATATCAAATTCTTCCTCTCAATCGAGAGGTAATCTCGGTAATTCATCTAGAAAAACATCTAGAAATTCTCGTACAGTTGGTACATTTTCCAGATTTATTTTTGTTTCTAAAGCACTAATCACATTGTTCAGATTATACGGTCTTTCGCCTACAATTACCATCTTTGAGCCGTCTGGCTTCTTCAAGATTAACCCTTTTATATTTTCCATAAGACCAGCAAGAAATTCTACTATTTGAATCTTTAGAGTACATTTCTTGCATATTCAACTCACTTTGGCACTTTGTCCTATTAGATTGATGGCAACTACTTCATTCAAAATTGGTTCTATTGGGATATTTCTTTCGAGTATTATTTTAGAACTAATGTAAGAATGAGTATAGCCTAGATCAATCAATTTAAAGATAGGTCTGTCAAAGAGTTCGATCATACCTGCTACGATCTCTGCATCATCCTGATCGTCAACAATTTTGATGTGGTATACCCGAGCTGTAGCCTTGCTCTCTCGATTAGGCGTAAATGCAGATGTTCCCAGGTTACTACCTTTATTTCCTTTACCCGCCTGATGTGCTACAATAGGTTGATTTGGGTAAAGTTCTGGATAATTCTTCTTGAAATGACCAGCTTGCCCACAATAGAAACATGCCCTAGTCAACCAACACTGACCAGGATGTCTTTTGTTACAATGCTCGCATTTTGTAATAGGGTGAATTCCAAAATGTCGAGTACCTGTAATACTCGTCTGGGATTGCTTCGATTTTCTTCATGCATACCCCTTCTTAACTGAAGAGGCTGATGTTGTAGGATACTGTTGTGGCATTCCTTTACTGCGTTTAAATGATGATGTAGTAAATGAACCTCTAGACCTTTTTCCGGTCTGAATCTGCTTCTTACCTTTTTCCTCGAGGTCGACTTTCTCCATAGCCTTGGCTCGATTTACCACTTCTTGAAAAGAAGTGAAGTTACGAGAAACCAAAATATTTTTATATTGAGCATCAAACCCAGCTATAAATCTGTCTATTCTGGACTTCTCAGTTGGAAGAAACTTTGTTGCAAATCAGCTTAATCTATTAAACTTGCATTCATATTCATAAACCGATTTGCCATACTGTTTAAACTTTAGAAATTGCTGTCTCATTTCCTCGACAAATACATCTCCAATATATTTTTCCT
Organism: Hibiscus mutabilis; assembly: GCA_019671005.1. NCBI lineage: Eukaryota > Viridiplantae > Streptophyta > Magnoliopsida > Malvales > Malvaceae > Hibiscus > Hibiscus mutabilis. Next base: position 48,196,305 of record CM033736.1, read on the forward strand.
TGAATTCTTGTAGAAAGAATTCCCAAGTAATCAGTTCTGGAGGCACTTGTGTAGTTATCATGTTCCACCATACGCTGGTTTGTTCCATCAATATAGATACTACTCCTTCCAATTTTCCTTGATTATCACAAGGAATCCTATTTAACATGATCTTTATATCATTTAACCAATAATCGGCAACCATACGATCTACATCAGTATCACCTCGGAATTTTGGTGCCCCAATTTTCCTTAATTCTTTTGGGACTGATACTGGTGCCTGCCGATTTAGGATTGCCTCCAGAGACTGCGAAATAAGCCTTGATCTTGTACCAACATATTTCTTTGTTCTCGAGCCTGTTGCTATATATTCTGCTGAGCCGATTGCTCTACATTTTGCTGAACCTGAGGTGGATTCTGATTCACTTCATTACTTCTGCTTCGATCAGGCACATCATGCTCAACAGCATGTTGGGATTCTCGATAACCCGACATTTGTTCATGTCACGATTATCTAAAATAAGTAAGGAGTAATGTACACAATATCAGGCATCATCATAATCCTACAAAGTATCAGTAATTTTTAGATATCCTAGTGGCATGTATATAACTCTGACTTTCTGCAGAGACTTATTTACTATCTAGAATCGGCTAAACCTGTAGCTCTAATACCAATAAATGTAACACTCTTACCAGTATTTATTACCCAATACTAGTATAGAGTGTCATATGATGTTTAAACCACATTTTATGCTATCCTAACAAGTCAAAGATGATGATTTTAAATTTTTCTTTTTTTAATCGCGTAAAATTTATTTCTAATTTTTAATCCATCAGATAGACCCTGATTTCAGGCAGCAACTTGGCACTTTTTAACTATAATTTATGATTAACAAAACTGCCTAAAATAAAAATCATTTTGATTACTCTAAAATTTCATTATTATAATCTTACCCGATTTTCGTTACTACCAATTTCTTTAAACTAGTATCCATTTAAATAAAGCTCAATATCATATATTAACCACTTATCTAGATATTAATATTACAATCCATAACTAGACTAGTTTGAAATGAGCTACTATTTATTTATACATGCCAACTAGAAAATATCAAAATACATCTAGGATGTAATTACCGATACTGTATATATCCCCTTTGATAGTGATGCCTTACTCCTTACTCCAAATTGGGTTTTCTACCTACGCGTGAAAAACCATTACACGCTAAGTATATACTTAGTGAGGCATTATAATTATTTAATATAAATCAACTTGCTTGAATTATATCAATAATATAATAAGCATGCAGTTTGATCACTATTCCTTTATTTCTCTTATGTTAATCAAATATTAACATAATATAATTCGGATTCATAAATCCTATTATTATCCTTGTCATTATCCGAGAGTTTACCTACTCTCTAAATTATTTACCATTTATTATCTGAGAGTTCACTTACTCTCTAATTTATTCATCATTTATTATCATTATCTGAGAGTTCCCTAACTCTCTAATTTATTCACCATTTATTATCATTTTTCGAGAGTTCACTTACTCTCTAATTTATTCACCATTTATTATCAAATAAATTATTGCGCAACATAGTTTTGAGGACTTGAGTACTCGAGCCTAAACCGCACCGAAGTGCTAAGAGACCGCATATAAGTGCTAAAAAACCACACCTAAATGTTAATAAACCGCACCGAAGTGCTAAACCGCTGGACTCTATGGCACGCCAACTATACTTTATACCTCAAATACTTATTTGGGCATACTTTCCAATTCCATATTCAATTCATCCATTGAAATATAATTAAATATTGGGCAGTTCATACCCTGAATATAACATAAACATATTACAATTAAATTACTTGTGATAAATGCATGTAATTCTTCTACCTTTGACAATTCTCAACATGACAAATATAAATTCATGATATAATTATCAAACAGTTATTAATAAGGTAGACTTCGCACAAGTCTTCCAAATGATAATCATACTATTATCCATGCATAAAAATGCACTCACCTTGACACTTTATAAATTGTCAATATGTACTTAGCCTCACTAAGCTTCAGCTTTGATCTATATCCTTTCCTCGCTTGTTAGCTCGATCTCAATTTTGATCACAATCTTGATTCTAACTTTAAGACCTTCAACTTTGCCAAAGAAATTTTTCTTTCCTTTTTCCCCTTGTGTTTCGAAAATACCCAAGAAAGATGAACAAATTAGTTCATCTTTTATCCTTTTAATTCACATGTGATAATTAAATGAATTTTAAATTCATTTAATTAGTGAAATTACTAATTTAACCTTCAAATCCAATGGCTATATTTAATCTTATCATAAACCAAGGGCCAAGATTAAATCCATGTGTTTTTCATCTTCTAAAAATGCCCTCAACATTTCAAAATATTTCAAAAATGCCATCCATGGAAAATGTCCAATTTGCCCTCCAACTATACTTCATTTACTAACAAGGCTTGAAAATTGCCATTCCATCACCATCTAACTAAATCTAGTTAGAATTCAACCAAATGTAATAAAATATCCATAAAATAATATTTTATGAGTTTTCCATAATCCTTGGAACTGTCTTTAAAATTCCAATTCGATCTGATTATCCGATATTCGCTTTCTACGATTTTTCCACTTTCCAAACTATCGGGTAAAATCTAAAATTCTCATAATTCTGATCTCCATATGTAAATATTTTTAACATACAAAATATTCCATAATTTAGTAAAAATCAAAATCTTGAAATTTTGCCTCGGTCCAATATACTGATAATTTACCCGAAATCTTTATCGGATAAATTTCTCTTAATAATCCATGATCAGATATCCATAAAAAACTTCAACTCGAACTAATTCTCCTTTTTATCAGTCTCAACTAATGACATGGGACCTTCCCATAAGGTCACCCATCCTAATGCTACTCTGCTCTGAGCACGCTTAACAATTTTTATTTCGATCCAAATATCTGGAAATTTTCTCGAACTTTAACGCTTTATAGCTCTTAATACAAACTCCGTATCAAAAATCCGTGTATCACGAAAATGCCACTCTTGGGGGTGAACTATTCATTTACGGGACCAAATACATAACTTTTTTAAATTACAATTTAGTCTTTGTTCTTTTTTAATTTTACACTTTGGCACTAAACTTTTCAAATTTTACATTTTGGTCACCAAACTTTCATTTTATTCATTTTGTCACTAACCAAAATTTTGAGGTATTACACGCACTAACATACATACGAAGAATTCCACCTTCAGGGGAGATTTATGGGGGCTTCTTTTTATGGGGCATTATAATGAATTACAAATTAAGTAAAAATATAAAATTAAAAATATCAAAAGTTATAAATATAAAAAATTTAGAATTTAAAAATATTTATAAACCATCGAAAAAGTCTTCGACTGTTTATGGTTATGCTAAGCTCAAATTCTCCTTAGATTTTTTACATCAAATATTAATGAGCATCAATTTGATCTAGAAAAGCGAAAGAAAATTTGAGTTTTATTGTTACTCTAATACAAGGTTGATCAACTAAAAATTTATTTAACGGATTATAGTAATCAAACTGAAAAAGTCGAAGACTTTTTCGATGAAAGTGTTTAACTTTTTAATACTTTAGAAACATTTTTTAATTTAAATTTTTTATATTTATAATAATATTTTACAATTTTATAATTTCTAATACATTTATTTTCTATATTTTTTTTATTTTTAATAAATTTTTGCATATTTTATTTATTGTTACTAAGTTGATGGATTTTTAATTTTTTAAAAAAATTTAAGAATATTTTAATTTTTATGAGATTTTTTAGTTTGCTTATTTTTAAAATTATTAGGGACCCAATGGATATTTACATCAATTTGTTAATCAATTTTTTTTATATCCTATTTATAAACGTTCAACTCAAAAAACTAAAGTATTTATCCAATTTTTTTCAAAAACTAAATAAATTGATTAAATTAACTTAAAATTTAAACAAATTATTTATCCAATTTTAATAATTTCTTAGATTTGTATTTTTATCTTAAATATTGAATAAGTTATCAAATTTTCAATTAAAATCAACTATGCCCATGAACTTGGCAAAATAACCAATTATGTGATTGAGGTCGGTTAAAAAATCAATTCAGCCCATTCGCCGTGTCAACATCATGAACTATCACATCAGCACTGTAACGGTCAAAATTAGTGAAAGGGCAAAATGAATGCAATTCGTGAACTAGATGACATAATTTACTGCGCTTTTCTGCGATGGGCTAAATTTTTTACTTGGATTGAACTCGAGGGCAAAGATACCTCTTTAGCCTAAAAAATAATAAACAAAAAAAGCTTAAAAGAAAAAAAAAATCAATTAATAAATACTAAATAGTTGGGCGAGCCATTACCCTCCGACACTCCATTTTGCTCCGCCTACAAGACATTTACACCTATAGTTGACTCTGAGTCTTCATTGATTTAGTCCGAAAATCAATTAATGTTCGTTGAAACCACAAAATTGATTTATGCTCAAAAATAAATTTTACAATAGTGATAAATACTAAATAGTGTCGAATCCATAAAAATGATGTTAGATTAATTTTATTAAAATAAACAAAAAAATAAAGGAGAGTTTATATAATGCAAATTAAATTAAATTAATTTTATTAAAATAACCAATTTCTAACGTCTTTCATGGGGCTAATAATTTTCTCATAGGGATATCATTGTCTCATCGTTTCTTCCTTCCACTTTCCGAATATAATGTATGCTCTGATTCTACTAAAAATGCGGATCAAATATGAGCGTCATGAGAAGTTTTATATGAACATAAATATACTATAAAGATAGACGAAAATTATGTCATAAGACATAAACGTATCACAAGGTCGAGAAAAAGTATGCCACCAGGGCCGGCTATAAGGGGAGCACCCTGAGCGACCGTCCAGGGCCTGAAATTTAATTATTCATATTTTTCAAATCTTTTTTTTTTAATTTGTTAAATAAATAAATTAAATTAATGTTAAAAAATTAATTTTCCTTCCTAAATAAATAAATTAACTTAACAATAAAAGTAAGGTGTTTGACAATGTTTAACCATTTTTATATGGTTTTATTATAGAAATATTGGGTTGGGAGGATCGTCCCCATAACGAAACTTTGTAGTACCCGATGCGGATTAGTCAGCCAATAGATTAGATACCAGTGTTTAAAAAAAATATTAAATTAATTGTCTAAAATAATGAGATATAATGCGAATATCATAACCACTAAACCTACATGAACTATTCAGTACGCATACATAACAACAAATGCATTACAAATCTAATACACTCACCTAAAACGAGTTTACGATATTTCTTGGTTGTCAATTTAATCCTCTATTCACGCTTTCCTTTGTATCTTCGAAATTCCTTTGATTTTCAAGGCTTGGAAGACACAATAACATGAATTAAATATTAATTCTACGAAGGAATATGTAATATCTCAATTTTGTATGGATTTTTGAGCGCAATTAAATACAAATCAAAATCCAAAAAATTAAAAATCAATTTTTTTATTTTCTTAAAGCCCAAAAAATATTACAAACCCAATAACTTAAAATTACAACAGGCCCAATATCCAAAACTCAATCTGGCCTAAACTCAAATAATTAAACCTAACCTTAATAAAATTTCAAAACCATGATATCCTAACCCTAATATGCCGTCGCCCCTTGGTTTTCCATCTCCCCGCTCGTGCCTGCCAGGCGCGGCTCCTTATTGTCTCGTGGCCGCCATGCGCAGCACCATTGGCCACTTTAAAGTCTCATGCCTGCTCCATCACCTTGACTCCTCTGTGCCATCGCCTACCGCTTGCAAAGCTAAAAGTCAAATCTAAAAAGGATTAAAGTAGATTTATTTTTTATTTTAAAAACTGCATGTAAAATGGGTTATAAAAACCCAGAGGAAATAGATGTAAAGGGGAGATTTTTTTTCGAAAGTTCGAAATAAAAAATTCTTATTTTATATTCTATTCGAAATAAAAATACAAAAAAGGAGAGAGAACTCGAACCAAAAAAGCAAAAAAAAAAAGAGATCGAAGCAAAAAGGCAAGAATAAAAAAGGTAAAAAAAATAATATGAAATAAAAACCATTCGAGTTTGTAGATCTACACTATTGGAGGAAGTTTTAGAAACCTTACATCCGTGTTGAGGGGCAGAAACCGAACCATTGACTCCTTTTTCATCAACTTTAGCCTCCAAAAGAGGCGGCTAACCATCGCTAATGAACGGCGGCCCGCGGCGGTTCGCAATGGAGGAAGGTCGACCGGCCAGAGACGAGGGAGAGAAAGTTTTCAGTTTTTTTTAAATATTCAAACACCAAATATTTTTTTAAATTAAAATCGGTATTTAAAGGTAAAACAAAACGACGCAATTTTGATCTCTTCACCTTTGTATCCTTCATAATTTTGTCTTTTAATTTGTGTTTCTTTCAATTTTATCCTTTTTTAGTCTTTTAAACTTTAATTTTTACAATTCGGTCACTGTTTTTTTTTGTTTATTGTTATTATTATTATTATTATGTCCATTATTATTATTATTATTATTATTATTATTATTATTATTATTATTAGATATATCAAATGTGTGTATTACATATGTTACATGTTATTTTAGATTAAGTATATTATGTGTCAAGTTTTTATATGTATTATTTTTTATATGCATATTGTTATTAGATGTATATTATAATTATATAATACTGTATATGTATATTACATTGTGTTATTATTATATAATATTTTCTTTTTTTAGCATATTTTTGTATGTATTTTTATGGTATTAAACTCGGTTTAATATTAAGGGATTATTTTTTAATTTATTTTGGAAACCAGTTAGGAAGTGGTGTCATGACTCATTCAGGTGTCATCTTCTTGGGTTGTCATAAATAAGGAAATATTCTACTTAGGCCGCTTTTTTGGATTAATTTTTAAATTAAAATTTTTATTTTCTTGCAAAGACAACACTTAATCAATGCGGTACCAATTTTCGGCGCTGTGGGGTGCTAATCTTTCCCCACTCGTAACCGATTCTCGGACTCAAATGTTTTTGAATCTATGATTAATTTTTAACGGTGTCCGGCTTACCGAAGTGGCCGGTGCCGACTTCATTTTTTATTTTTAAATTTTTTACGGTATTCTATTGAGAGTGTTATCCCGGTCTCCGAGTGTCATCTCCTCTGATGTTATTTTCAAATATTTCCATACTTTTAATATCTGTTTAAAAAGAACCTTTATTACACAATCGACATCAAACAAAATTAGGGTTTAGGGATTCCCTCACCTTGCTTGGATTGAACATCTAAGACCGCCATAATGTAGCTTACGTTCTAAGGATCTCAAATATAAATTTTCCTTAATTTTTCTCTCTCTAAAGAAGTTTGCTAAAGCTTATTTCTCAAGAACCCAACCCTTTTCCATGGTTCTTGTCGAGAGGTAGAAGATGAGTTTTTCCTCCACTAAAAATTCTCTTTCCTCCTTTCACATTGCCATGAGGTCCCCCACTCCAAATTTTCAATTTCTTTGATTTTCTTTAATGAATTTAAGTCTAAAAATTTTGCGTGGAGAACAGTTGTCTTGGTGAATCATCACCATTGAAGAAAGGTTTAATTAAGAACTAATCCTTCAACGATTCTCATGCAAATTCTTTGAGCATCTTACTTTATTTACTCTTCGAGACTTGAATATTTGATTATTACACTTTGGTCCTTTCTCCCAACTATCAAACTTAATTCACTATTCATCCGAATGAGATGTAGAAAACCTTTTGAGACCATATTAGAGATTGAAACTATATTGAGTTTTTGTAAACAAGAAAACTATATTAACATTATTGATTGATTGTGTGCATATATATAACATATTTACACTGGTTTATGTTCTTCTTAACTACAATTAATATACATTTATACCGATATAAGTTCTTCTTACAGCTAACACACATTTACATCGATATATGTTCCTCTATTCTTATTATTCACATATTACGCCAACTTAGCCACAAACTCCATGAAACGGGGCAATGACAAAAAAAGGGTGTCCGACAGATTCATCTCGATGAAGAATGAGGACACAACGTTGAGACCAAAGTACCGACACCCCTTTTGTCAAGTTCGATTTTTATAGGAATTCCTTCGCGCACTAACATACATACGAAGAATTCCACCTTCGGGGGAGCTTTATGGGGCTTTATGCGGTCGCTTGTATTGTATTGTTCAGAACTACTCTTATTCGGGTTGTCTTTGATTTAAAATTTTTTTGGATTTGAGTTTTTTTTTACTCGGACTTAAATTATTTCAGATTCAAAAATTTGAATTTGAGATCTTTTGATTTTAATTTTTTAAACTTGAATTCAGATTATTTCGGATTTGGATCTATTTGAGCCATGCTGGCTTATAACTTGTAGGACTAGCGTGTTTGAAGATTCAAATTAATTAGGAAGTCACCTGTCCTGTTTACATGACTCGTTATTGCCGTGTTGACTCGTTGCTTCTCTTTTAAAGAATAAAGACTTGTATTCAGATTATTTCTATCCCTTCCATGGATGAACATTGCATAAATAGAGAGTTACAATTCACCCTCAACATGTTTTACTCTGTAAATTTAAGTCTTCTTGTTTTCTTTTAGCTTTATTACATACCTCCGGGAATTATGAGCAGTGGCGGAGTCAGCATTTTTATATAGTGGGGTCAATATAGACTATAAGGTGTGGAGGATTCTCGTACTATTACAATAACTATTGTTGACCTCATACTTCAACAAATTAAGTCGGTTCAATTTTAATATTTTCCATATAAAATTCTAGAAATTTTGTATTAATCCCTTGAAAATCCCATATATTAACAAATCAAGTGGGGTCAATTGACCCCTCAAATTATAATGTAGATCTGCCCATGATTATGAGAGGTAAGTTGATTAACTTTGAAATGAATAAAAATTAACTTTGAAATGAATAAAATTCTAGAAATTAATTAAATCATAAAATTAAGAAAGTTAAGGTTTAATTTAACTAATTTTAAAATTGAAAGGTCTTAAAAAGTAATTAAACAAAAAAAATATAGTATCAATGCTTAATTTCATTAATTTTAATTGATGGAGTCATAAAAATAGGCTACAGTGGTAATTTTGCCCCCGAGTTCCACACAAATAATCAATATAGCCCATCGCATAAAAACGCAGTCAATAGGTCTTCCAATTCATGAATTGCCTCAATTTTGACCCTTGACCGACATTGACCGTTACAATGCTTACGTGGTAGTTAACGATGTTGACGTGGCGGTCCACATGTGATGATAACTTGGTAGATGGGCTTAATTAATATTTTTTAACCGACTTTCGGGACATAATTAATTTTTTACCAAGTTCAGGGCATAGATGATTTTAATTGAAAGTCCGATAACTTACTTGGTCTTTAAGCTAAAAAATAAGAAAATATTAAAAATAAGAACACTATAATGAATTAAAAATTAAGTAAAAACATAAAATTAAAAATATCAAAAGTTATAAATATAAAAAATTAAAATTTAAAAATATTTATAAACCATTGAAAAAGTCTTCAACTGGTTATGGTTATGTTAAGCTCAAATTCTCCTTAGTTTTCTACATCAAATATTAATAAGCATTAATTTGATCTAGAAAAATAAAAGAAAATTTGAGTTTTATTGTTACTCTAATACAAGATTGATCCAATGAAAATTTATTTAACGAATTATAGTAATTAGACTGACGAAGTCGAAGACTTTTTAAATGAAAGTGTTCAACTTTTTTAATACTTTAGAAATATTTTTTAATTTTAATTTTTAAAATTTATAATAATATTTTATCATTTTATAATTTCCTATACATTTTATTTTTATATTAGTTTTTATTTTCAATAAATTTTTCATATTTTATTTATTTTTATTAAGTTGATGGATTTTTATTTTTTTTTTAAAAATTTAAGAATATTTTGAGTTTTTATAAGAGTTCTCACTTTGCTTATTTTTAAAGTTACCAGGGGCCAAAATGATATTTACATCAATTTGTTAATCGGTTTTTCATATATTCCATTTATAAACGTTCAACCTGAAAAACTCAGTACGATGTTTATTTATCTCTATTTATTGCTCGTACTAGCTTGCATGCTTATGTTTATGATTAACATGAAGTATAGTAGAGCAGATGTGTAGCACTGGGCTTTATAAGCTCAGCGCTCGTAATCGTTATTTTCGTGCGTAGGTTAACCGTCGGATCGTGGGTTCGAAAAGCACTACCAGTACGAGATTCTAAAATGTGGAGGCTTTTAGAGTACGATACTTGTGTTTAGTGGGTTATGTATTCATTGGACCTTATGTGGTTGAGTCTGTAATTCTTACTTTTGAAATTGTATTAATCAAGTTGAATGTTTAAATATTTTAAATTAAAGCGAAGCTCATTTGTAATGATTTAATTTTTTTTATCTGTGTTTTCAACTATTGGATCTAAATGTTTTTGGAAATACCTTGGTTGGGCTAAACTGAGTCGAGAATTTTTATGGAAACGGGTTGAGCTTAAAGCTCAAATGTGACATCCGGGTTTAGAGTGTTACAAAAGGTGTAGTTTGGACAATTTTTTTTATCAATTAAGCCTTTGATTAATAAATATTTTATCTTTAAATTTGGTTGAATTCTATTATTAAATCATATATTAGGTATAAAATTGTAGGTTTAGTTTATGTACATTAATTTAGAAGATGGAGTAAAATTGAGTAAAAATGATCAAATTATAATATATGAACTAAATATACTAGTTACTCATAGTACAAGGACTTATACAAGAATTTGACCCTCAAAAATTTCCAGCCTTTCGTAAGAGGCTTCCTAATAGTTCCATTTACAAGGAAAACAGGATCCCTCGAGGGACAAAACACTGCAACCAGAACCTTCCTAGTACCCGAGTTGTGAGAAGAAAAAGGAGCGTCGCGTACGGCGGCGATGGCGTCTGGAGGTGTAGGCGGCGGCGGAAGTGTGGAGTGGCACGTTAGGCCACCGAATCCCAAAAACCCAATCGTCTTTTTCGACATAACCATCGGTTCCATCCCCGCCGGTCGTATCAAAATGGAACTCTTCTCTGATATTGCTCCTAAAACCGCCGAGAATTTCAGGTATTTCTACTTCCTTTTCTTGTTCTTTTTCTACGATTATTTTGTATTCCTAGAATTTTCCGTTTAAAGTTTGAATTTTCCCCCATTTGCAGGCAGCTATGCACCGGCGAATACAGGTTTTTTTTATTTCATTATTTCGAACCTTTAATTATTTGTATCTGCACGAATAATTGCTACTTACCCATTTTATTAATTGGATTGAATATCAGGAAAGCAGGACTGCCTGTTGGTTACAAGGGTTGCCAATTTCATAGGGTTATTAAAGATTTTATGATTCAAGCTGGAGATTTTCTCAAGGTTGGAAGTTTATTATTTTATGGGCTTTCATTTTACATTTATAATCTTAGCTACTCTGCTCAGTCATATTAGTCTCACTCTTGAGTACCCAGAATTAGTTTCTTTTGTTTTGGAATAAGTTTGAAGATGAAAATCGATTATGAATCCTTCATTTGTTTCGGAATATCGATGTTGAGTATATGATAGAAGTAGTCGTTTTACTGCTGTTATGTTCTTTCGTTGAATGTCCCTAGCTTGAATGCATTAGTTAATATTCCTATCATGGATAGTTTTTACCCTAAAATTGGAGGGTGGTGTTTGTGCCAAAGGAATAATATTTTGATAACTTAGATGATTGTTTCGATTTGTTAAGGGTAAACAATGCGGAACCGTATACATGTTCTTCAATAACATAAAACTATTGTGATCGATTTGCTCCGATGTTATATAATAGTTGCATTAAAATCTTGCTTTGCAGGGTGATGGTAGTGGATGCACTTCCATTTATGGCCTTAAGTTTGAAGATGAAAATTTCATCTCCAAACATACTGGTCCAGGGCTGTTATCAATGGTATGCTGCTTCCTATTTAATCTTGAGTGGCTATATATTATATATATTTACTTTTCTCTACACACTTATGTTGCTCCAACTTTATTTTTCTTGAAGTACCTGTATTCAACTCTTGTGTTCTATCCATATCGGACATGGCTATAGTGATACGATCTTCTAAATACTTTGTAAAACTCATAAAAAATTGAACATAAATATGTTTTATACACGAATTCGAGCCTGAGTAACAGTTTCACACTGACAGGACAGAGAGAAGTATACAGAGACTAGTGGAGGTAATAGGATATGAAAAGATCAGTGACATTTTACTAAAGTTTTATACTTTTTTGCCTTTTATGTTGCAGGCAAACAGTGGTCCGAACACTAATGGTTGTCAGGTAACTTGCTGAATTTCTCATTCTTGCTTGTTTATCCACAAAGACGCACACACACACACGTATGCAGTCTGATGCATGTAAAAAGAAATGCCGATTCCATTCACGCACACAGCATGAGTAAATGATCAAGTGTCTCCTCCATTAAAGGCGAGATAGTAGAATGTCGCTATTTGTTTCAAATCTAAGCTTAGGAACGTTTCTCTGGCTGCTCATTCCCAGTTACGTGAATGGGGATTTGATGGAACTATGTCTAGTTTTTTTTTTCTCTAGGATAACTATTTGTAAAAACTTCTGGGTAAATCATCTTGTTTACTGTTACGGAACCTTTTGTATATTGATTTCGGTGTTTATTGACTGCAGTTCTTTATAACGTGTGCGAAATGCGAGTGGCTTGATAATAAGCATGTTGTATTCGGGGTATGTTATCTAACCTTGTAGTTCAGAATACATCCGGATTTCCCTAATTTTTAAATTTGAATAACAAAATTATTTCGTCTGTGATCATGTAGAGGGTGCTTGGCGATAGTCTTCTTGTTGTTCGGAAGATCGAGAATGTGGCTACGGGACCAAACAACCGGCCGAAACTACCATGCATTATAGCCGAGTGTGGCGAAATGTAATACATATGCTAAGACTAACCATAAATGACATTTCTGTAAGCATTTTTTAACTTATTTACTTTAAGATCTGTTTGACTTGTATACAGAGATTTCCCCATTGGCTCATAGTACTTGATTATCAAGATGCTGACAATGTTGGCATTATGGGTTAAGGTGTTGGAGATTCATTCAACTGTTTTTAACATGAAAAGAACACTTAACAAAGCTTTGTTGAGGAAATTTGCATCACGAATTAGATATTGGATTAGGAGTGTTGGTGAAAGTGAGTCATAGTCAGCAGCCACGTAGGTTATTGTAATAATAATAATAAAGGGTATAATTATTTGTGTAATTACACCAATTCCCACTCCTAGTTGGTACTATCCAATTCAGCGTGATCGACATTACAATAGTTGGACAAACATGTCATTTTTATGTAATTAGTAATTACACGTAATTATACCTCAATATAATTATCAAGTAGCTTTCCAAACGCGCCCTTAGTTCAATTCTATATAAAAGCTAAAAAAAAAAAACTTTTTTTAATAATTTTAAACATCAATTTTCTTATGTTGGATCAAATTCATATAAACACAAGTATCTATTATTTTATTCATTTTCTATTATGAGCATGTATAAAAATATTTCATTATTTTTCTTTATCTTTTTATCACATATATTTTCAATTTTTCAAAAAGCTAGGAAATGTTTTTTTAAATGAAAATAAAATAAAAACAAACCCGTACAATATTTTTAGGGAAAATGCTAACGGATGTCGCACATCGTTGAACACTACTAACGTAATACACCGCTGAGCACCATTAAATTTTTTAATAAAGGGGTTGAGTTTAGGTTTTTTATTCTAATATATTAATTAAAAATATTATAAAGAAATATTAAAGATTTATTAGATCTTATTTTTAAGTTTCTTTTGAAATAATTTTAATTATAAGTCTAGTCTTTAAGATTTTTAATCTTTATTAAAAAAATTAATGGTATTCAGCGATGTGCGACGCTCGTAGTAGACTCATTCTATTTTATGAATTCAAAGGGAGTCAAATTTTAATTTATAATTTTCATTTGTTTCTAAATATTATATAAAATTATAAAAAAATAAAAACATTCCTATGATAATAACATTTATTACCATTTAAAAAATTAAATTTTCTTTTTTAAAAAAATTTAAATTTCTAGTCTTTCCATAAATGAATTAATACTCAGTTAACATGTAACACCGAATCAATCATGGAATTAATATTAGTATATATTTAAATAATGAAATCTTTTATACTGATATTTTAGTATTTTAAATCAAAATAAATTTATAAACTATTTATAATAAAATAATGAGTCTTGAATCGGGGCCGGGTTTAGAGTTGTAAACTGAAATCTTGACTCAAGCCCGGCTCGAAAGCCTAAGTCCATCAACGGACCGATCAACTGCAGCAAACGACAGTGTTTTCGTCCCTGGAGTCTTCACATTGCTATTTGCTAATAGGAGCAAAAGGTTCATTTCCTTCCCATCCCTCTCCCACCTTCTGACTCAGAGTCACTGAACGAGTCAAGCTCCAACTCAGATTACCGAAATGGCGTTCTCATTGAGGAGCGTGAAAGTACCTCCGAACTCAGCGAGTTTGGAAGAAGCAAGGGGCCGGGTCTTCGATTTCTTCAGACAAGCTTGTCGATCAATCCCAACTATTATGGACATCTATAACCTAGACGACGTCGTCACCAAATCCCAGCTCCGTTCCACCATCTCCGCCGAGATCCGTAAGAATACCCATGTTACTAACCCTAAGGTCCGCCTCCCACTCTCCATTTTAGACCCTTTTATTTGATTTGTTCTTTTGATTTGAGAATTTTATTAAAAAATTATTTTTTAAATACGGAACACAAAAATTAATTTTTTGTATGGGTATCGACAATTTTTTTTTAGATTTATACTAATTTGAATGAATAGAATAGAAAATACTGAAAAAAGAGAGATAATCCAAGGGTTAGTTGATGCGGGATTGTGAGGTGAAAAGTGGGGATATTTCTATTTTTTTATTGAATTGGGGAAGTATGTTTCGATTGCAATATCTTTTTATTTAATGGGATTGCTAATTTATGCTGTAGAATCAAAATTGTTTCATGTGTTTCTTCATTGTAAATAGTAGATTGTGAAGATTTCTTGGCTAAAAGCTGATTGATTTGTTGAAACGAATTATTTGAATTAATATGGGGTATCTGTAGCTTTGTGAATAATCATTTCAGTGTTTCCTTTTCGACCTACATGTGGTTCGTCGATGATTTCTGTGAGAATTGATACATTGTATTATTTACTCTTGCATGAGTTGTATGCGTTTTTTTTTGTATAACCTCCGGTATCCAATCCATCGGCTGACTAATCCGAACCGAGTATTGCAGAGGCCCATTATGGGTCGATTCTCTCAACCCATTTGCTGTATGTGGTTATTGCTTTTTGAATGAAACAGCTTAATTTTGTGCATGTCACTTGATATAACCTTTCCATAAGCTGTTTTGACTTTGAAGTGCTTCGAATAGTATAGAGGAAGCACTGGTCGAAGCCTCTTGTCTTTTCATCTTAAATAACACTTTTACTTTAACCAGATGACACTCTGGCCCTTGTTGGTGAAAGGGAGATTATTTGCAGATCAAAATGTGTATTGATCATATATAATTTGTGTTGGGAATAAAATATTGTTTTTTACATTGGGAATGAGGTTTAAAGCATATTGATCAATAGATCTTTCTACCGGTGTCGAAATGGTATTGCAGGCTTTTTCTGGAGAATCTGATGCCATAGTTGGTGCTATAAGAGTTGTACATTTTCTACTTCTTTTTCATGTATTTGAAGGAGATCTTTGGAGGGTCATACGTTCATACCCGTCCTGATATGCGTTGAACATGTTCATGTACATGGGTCCGTCAAGAAAAAATGAACTGTTGGATTTTATGTGTGCTATTGGAAAGTTCCCTGCTTGTTGTATTCGCATGTTTAAGTCTTCGTTCCCGAAAATGAGTTGTTTAATATTTTATTAGCTACCTAATATTAAGATTTAGTAGCTTCAGCATAGTTTAGGTAGAAGAGCCTCATGGTGGGTGTTTGATATATTTCCCGGAAACACACTTTACAATACTTGATGCATTCTCTCTTTTGCCACCTTGTTGGTTATTTTATATCAAACTGTAGTCATTTAGCAGAGCTGCTTTGTCCCTGATGATAATTCGATTGCAATACGAGTTTGTTTCTTCTATAAATTGGTGTATGGTTTTTATATTTTCTGTTTATGAACAAGTTTGTATAGGCACCTAGAATTATGGGAAGGATTCTTGAATCTTTACAATGCTAATGTTTGGCTGACTGTGATTTTGGAAATACAGTTTTCAACTGTCTTAATAGTGAGAAATCTGCAGGTAATTGATATGCTGCTGTTTAAGGGTATGGAAGAGCTGAACAACATCGTCGAACATGCAAAACAACGGCACCACATTATCGGCCAGTATGTGCTGGGTCGTCAAGGGCTTGCTCAGGATTTGGACATCAAGGATGAAGGCGCGTCCGATTTCCTCAAGAACTTCTACAAAAGCAACTACTTTTAAACACTAAGTTTTCATCGACAGCTCCTAGGGTTTTGCCATCAAGTCTTTGACTTCCTTGATAATAAATGTTCCTATCCGTCCGTACCTTTCGATTCAGTAAATTCCACCGAATTTATTTGTGCCGGTTTCCATTAATTCACAGAAATGCATGCTTGAAGTCTGGTGAATTGCTGATCAGAATAGTGTATTATAATCCTTGATAATTAGCAACTCAAAACTTTGTGTTTTCTTCTTGGAACATCTGCAAGTGCAACACAATAAATCTTTATATTTCTATTGCTTTCATATTATTTTTTGTGTAATAATTATATCTAAGATACTATATATTAGATAATTATTTGATACCTTCTAGAAGTTTTTTTATCTCTCCAAGTAGTTTTAATCCACATTATATATCTTTAATTAATATTTATATGAACTTTTGTAAAAAAGAAAATAACAATTATATGGTCTTTGACATTTTTATATTTTATCGTATAGGTTTTGACAAGTTCATTATTTGTACCCTTCTTTTAATTGTTGATAGTTTATGTACTATTTTAATTTAAAAGTTAATACATATTAAATCTATAAATAAATTTATTTGAAAATCCTGGTCCCATTTAATTTTGTTACAGTAGCTATATTTGTTTTTCTTCTTCTTACGTATTGTAAAATAACTTTTTTGTGTGGACCAGTAGCTATATTTTGTTACATCAGGCCGGTACTTCGATCCTTATAAATCATCCATTTGTATCAGAAGTTAAGACCGGGGGCAATCAAGCTGAAAATTTTATCTCAGAAATGGATCATCTATTTGAGACCGAGAAACCGAAGGTAGAAGCTTCAAAGGAAATTGAAGATTGATGTAAGAGACTCGGAGAGAAGCTAGAGGCTATGGGAGTAGAGGATACCTTCAGTGGATTAGACGCCAATGAACTCAGTCTTCTCCCAGATTTGGTTTTACCTCCTAAATTCAAGGTCCCAGAGTTTGAGAAGTACGACGGAACAAGCTGTCCTCGCGCTCACCTCACTATATTCTGTCGGAAGATGACAGGATACGGCCGAGATGACAAGCTGTTAATTCACTGTTTTCAAGATAGTCTATCGGGATCTGCTGCCCGATGGTATAATCAATTGAGCCGACATCATATCAAATCCTGGAGAGACTTGGCAAAAGCTTTTGTGGAGCAATACCGACACGTCAATGACATGATGCCAGACCGGTGGACGTTACAACAGATGAAAAAAAAAGCATAATGAAAGATTCAGGCAGTACGCTCAGCGCTGGAGGGATATAGCAGTTCAGGTCCAACCCCCGCTCAGTGAGAGGGAGACAGTGGTCACATTTGTACAAACTTTAGAGGGTCCGATCTTGGGTCGCTTGATAGGTAACGCGACTACCAATTTTGCCGACCTCGTGTTATCCGGTGAGCTCATCGAGAATGTTTTCAAGATTGGAAAAATTGACGATGGGGGTAGTTCGTCTCATAAGAAGCCTTACCATGGAAGGAAAGACCAGGAAGTGAACTCTTCGGGAGTTTACAATGCCAATTATTCCAAGCCCAACACAATTGTACAATCTAAGGCCGTGCCAAGTGCTCACGTTGCCTCAAGCCAAGGTTCTGGTAAGAGGAAGAACACTGAGAAGATAGAGTTCACTCCCCTGCCGATGTCGTACGGAGATCTGTACAAGGAACTGCTAAAAGCCCATATAGTGGTACCTTTCTACCAGGCTCCAACGCAACCCCCATTCCCTAAGTGGTATGATCCTAACGCGAGTTGCGAATATCACGCTGGACAGGTGGGCCACACGATTAAAAATTGTTGGGGCTTCAAGAGGCTAATAGAAAGGTACCTCAAGCTCAGTGTTATAAGTATTGAAAACCCTACAAGTTCAGCCACAAGTGGGAACCCTTTTCCGAAGCATGAAGATGCCAACTGAGGGTGTTGAAGGTTTTTTGAACTGGACCATGTTAAGTATTGCACTGTCCTGACCATGGCAGGTCCCCTTGTAGTTTTTATCACTTTCAGAGTAATACTTTTTGTAAACCAACCTCACCGACTTAAGTACAATAGTTGTGAGAGTATTTTGTAAGGGATCAAAACTACAAGTAGCAATGCAAACATCTCTTTTTCATATCTGAGTCCTGAATATCCAAAATACATCACCTTAAAGTTTCAAATTTACTACGAGAACAGTGTTAGATAATGTTATGTAATGAATAAACTTTTGGGGCATCCACTCAGATGAAAGCTGATCGAACCCAGGGCAAAGTCGGGGCACCACCGCATGAAAAACCAAGATCCCGACACGACCAATCGAGAGTCAGAGATATCCCTTTGAAGACCAAAAATCAAATTATATCGCATTTATGCATTTAGTTGCATTCATCTTGCATTGAACCATCCGTGCATACATCATACATTTAGGTTAAGTGTATATACCAAAGTCACCATGTATTTAGGCATAAAATTCAGGCATTTTTGCTTACAAACAGGTTCGGAGGAGAAACCGAACACCCTCGACACGGGGGGCAATGACAAGAACGCCAACCTTAGTCTTGGAGAAGGCCCAACACAAAGAAGATGCCGAAACATTTAAATAAAATGTACCAACGACAAATTTTGTGAACAATTTACTAAAAATGTTTTTTTTCTCATTTTCAGGACTCCGTTCTTCCAACGATAGTGGGATGGAAGTCAACATTTCTAGATTTTACTTTACCGCTGATGGTACAGCAATATAGACATCCTGAAGATCTCGTTTCTCTGTTTATGATGCAACAAATTTGAACCTTTCCCCAAGCAGATCAAATTTCTATTCAAGTCTTGTTTCTCCGCTGACGGTGCAACCATACCTAATTTTCCTCAAGTCTTACTTCTTTATATAGTTCAAGAAAAAAGAAAAATTACCAAAAAAAAAGAGAAATGAAAAATTTTGAAAAAAAGAAAGAATGATAAAAAAAATCAAGAATCAAAAATCGAAAAAATAAAAAATTGAAAAAATCAAAAATGAGAAAATTCAAAAGAAAATTTATCAACTTTCATCGCCCGATCTAGTCTCTCCGCTGATGGAGTGGCCGGGTCCAAGCTCCCGTCGTCCTCAGATCCTACTCTCCGCTGATGGTGTAGCCGGTTCCAGGTCGTCATTACCCAATCTAGTCTCTCCGCTGATGGAGTGGCCGGGTTCAAGCTCCCGTCGTCCTCAGATCCTACTCTCCGCTGATGGTGTAGGCGGTTCCAGGTCGTCATTACCCAATCTAGTCTCTCTGCTGATGGAGTGGCCGGGTCCAAGCTCCCGTCGTCCTTAGATCCTGCTCTCCGCTGATGGTGTAGCTGGTTCCAGGTTGTCATTACCCGATCTAGTCTCTCCGCTGATGGAGTGGCCGGGTCCAAGCTCCCGTCGTCCTCAGATCCTGCTCTCCGCTGATGGTGTAGCCAGTTTCAGGTCGTCATTATCCGAACCAGTCCTCCGCTGATGGAGTGGCCGGGTCCAAGCTGTCGTCGTCCTCAGATCCTGCTCTCCGCTGATGGTGTAGCCGGTTCCAGGTCATCATTATCCAATCCTCCGCTGATGGAGTGGCTCAGTCCAAGCTGCAGTCGTCCTCTAATCTTGCTCTCTACTGATGGTGTAGCCGATTATTTGTCGTCATTATCCGGTCTAGTCCTCCGCTGATGGAGTGGCTAGGTCCCAGTTGCTGCTATCCTACTTATCCGTTGATGGTGTAGTAGGGTTCCAGTTAATGTTCTGCTTCTCCGTTGATAAATCCAACTTTACTGATTTTTAAGTCCTTTTTATTAATGAAAAAAAAGAAAAATCAAAAAAGGAAGAAAAAAAAAAGAAAAATCAAAAGGAAAAAGAAAAATAAGAGATAAGAGAAAAGAAAAAAAGAAGAAAAAAAGTCAAAAGTCAAAAAGAAAAAAGAAAAAGAAGAAAAAAGAAAAAAAGAAGAAAAAATCAAAAAAGAAGAAAGAAGAAAAAAAAGAAAAAAAAAGAAAAAAGAAAAAAGAAAAAATAAAAAAAGAAGAATAAGAAAAAATCAGAAAAGAAAAAAGATATAAAGAAAAAAAAAGAAAAAGAGAAAAAAATGAAAAAATGAAAAGAAAAGAAAAATGAAAAATTCAAAAAATGTATCGCCCGATCTAGCCCTCCGCTGATGGAGTGGCTAGGTCCAAATTGCAGTCGTCCTCTGATCCTGCTCTCCACTGATAGTGTAGTCGGTCCCATGTTGCCATTATCCGATCCAGCCCCTCCGCTGATGGGGTGGTTGAATCCATGTTACCAACGTTCTCCGATCTTACTTCTCTGTTGATGGAGTAGTGGGGTCCAACATCTATCTTTCGACCCGGTCTCATCGTCAGTGTTGTAGCCAGGTCATTTTTACTCTCGTATTACCATGAAAAAAAACAACAACAAAAACAAACAAACAACAAAAAAAGGGAAAATTGTCAGTTTTTGATCCTGCCTCATCGTCAGTGTTGTAGCTGGATCAAATTTTGTAGACCCTGCCTCTTTGTCGGTATTGCAGCCGGGTCAAACTCTCTTTAGGTATTAGCTTATTATCAATAATGTAGTGAGTCGCACTCATTTTGCTTCCCCAATCGACCACCTCCCGCTTCGAAGATTTTGCTTCCTCCAAGAGTGACAAAGTAGATCCGTTAAGTCCAGAAAGAATATATGTATTGAAGAGAAAGAAGATCTACCGAAGAATGAAGACATACGTCAAGAGAAGAAGCTCAGTCGGACCAGACAAAACGGGTTATTTTTAACCTTTGCTCTATTGCTGTTACACAACAATGTAATAACCCGTTTTGCCCAAACAAACCCGGTTCAGACCCAAACCTAACCCGGTAATCAAAAAACCCTAAAAACCTAACCCTAATACCCTCATCTGCCGTCGTCGCCACCGCAACCGCCGATGCTGCCACCGTTCACCATTTTCGGCAACCAACACCATCTCTACCACCGGTAATCAACCGAAACCCCAAATTACCCCAAATCTATCATCCCTAAACCAATCCCTAAATTTACCATCCTAAAGTTAATTAAACTCCTACTCAACAACCCTAACCAAATCTGTCAAGCCATACCTTCACCCATACCCCTATCTCAGACCCATATCCCCCAAAATCCGGATTATTCCCATCATGCCAGATCTGCAGCAATTAAAAATAGGGATTTGTTAGTTTGGAACCGGTTATAAGGAACCAAAATGTAATGAAAATAGGGGATTTTTTTTCTTTGTTCAAAAAACATAGAGAACTTAGAAGGCTTATGAGATCAAAAACCTTGTAATCTGGGAAAAATTGTAAGTTTAAATCGAAGTCAAAAATCTTTTTAGTTTCAAAAAATCAAGGTCTTTTTTCGTTTTTATTTTCATTTCGAATCTACAAAAAAAGGGGAAGGAAAAGTTTCAAAAGATTTACCTGGTTGCCCGAGTGTCGTGTATCGTCCGGCCACCACTGTGAGGCTAAACGGCCCGTGAACGGCGTCGAGGGGAGAGGGAGGCGACCGCCGTTTGTTAAAGTAGAGGATGAGAAGAGAGAGTTGAGTTTTAGTTTAAGTTTAGGTTTTGTTTCAAACAAATAATAAAAAGGGTTTTATCCATTTGGTTTAGCCACGCAGTGTAGTTTAGTCTTCCATTGACCCGTGTTGATCCTTAGGGGAAGGATACACTTATTTATGTCAATGGAATAATCACCTTCTAGGTCCCCCATTTTCTTTCCCTCTTTGGTTCTGGTCACGGAATAATTCCTCCTTCGGTCCTCGTGTTTTTTATGCGATTTTAACTTCGTCCTTCTATGTTTTGTTTGTTTATTTTAATTTATGTTTTAGTCCAATTTAGTTTCTGCTTTTATATTCCTTTTAATTCTAACTCTCTTATTTCATTTTGTTATTGTTTTTTGCCATGTCATTTAATATTTATGCATTCTAGTCCTTGAATTTAATTTTATGTTGTTTCACGCATTTTAATATGATCCATGCATTCATACTAGCATTATTATTGTTATTATTATTATTATTATTATTATTATTATTATTATTATTATTATTGTCATTATTATCATATTTTATGTGTTTAATTAATATTTATGCATGTTTTAGAATAGTATTTTATTTTAGACTCTTTTATGCGTTAGATTAATGTTTATGTATTTGTGTTAGATGTGTATTTTAGTACCTATTAATATTTTTACTGCATTGTATTTATTTATGCTTACCGTGTTTTAAAGTTACATTTCGGATATATATTTTGTCAATGCGGTGCACTTTTATTCGAGCGTAAATGGGGCCAGTATCAGGCGTAGTGATAATGGTTGGGCGTTTACTCTCGAATAACGGGGCCTTTTAAAATCTACTCGCATTTATAACCAAATTTTAATTTAATCGTCACTTTAATCCGGAAAGTCTAATATTAATAAAGCGGTAATTATTAAAGTACCAATTTTGGGCGGTATGGGGGTGCTAATCCTTCTCCATCCGTAACCGACTCCCGAACCCGACATTTTAAAATCTCTGGTTTTTTTACGGTGTCCGGCCTACCTAAGTGGCCGGTGGCGACTCCATTTTCAAAACAAAATACGAGTTTTCTAAAATCCCACGGAAGACATCAGACACCATCATAGACAATATTTTCAAACAAAAATAAAAACACATCATTTTTTAGTGAGAGGGACATCGCTACAAAGCTCAGCGCTCGGAATCGTTGTTTTCGTGCGTAGGTTGACCGTTGGATCGTGGGATCGTGAAGCACTGTCAGACCGGGATTCTAGCACGTGGTGGTTTTTAGAGTACGGTATTTGAGTCTAGTGGGCTATATATTCATAGGACCTTACATGTGGAGTTTGTAATTATTATTTTGAAATTGTATTATTTAAATTTGTACCTTCATACGTCTTAAGTTTAAATTAGAGCTCCTACGTAATATTTTATTTACTTATATACATATTTATTTTAATCGTTGGTTTTAAATGTTTTTGCAACTCGATGGGTTGATCCTGTTTGAAAAGAAAATTTTATGGCTTTGGGTTTGAGGCCCCAATGTGACATTCGGGTCGAGGGCGTTACATTTGGTAACATAGCCTAGGTTTAATCAGTTCTAGGAAACCACGGGGTAGTATAGGTGTTTTAATAAGATGTCTAGTGAATACAAGCCCTTAAACTAAACTTGTACTCCTTAAGGCTAGAATTCTGATAGTGCGTTGCAACGTCAAGATGATTTTGATCGTGGCTGAGAAGACCGAGTTAAGTGCGGGACAGTTAATGGTAGTGATCTCGGGAGTGGGGTCGCCTCGGGTTGTCGAGATACAAGTTAGTTGGATGACACCCGAGTCGAGAATGTATTTTTCTCATGTCGCATGAGTAAAATTTTTGTTGTGTGTTATAGTCACCTTGAAGTCTTTAGATTCGTTGCAAGAGTTCACAACAAAGAATCTTTATCGTCATGCGTGAATAAATGTTTTGTTGCGGGAATGGATAATCTGCTTTCGAATTAAATGATGCTTATTATGAATGTCAATGGGATATAGTTTGCGTGAGAGAGATGGGGAATATACCCGTCTGATTCCAGGACCAAATGCTGCATATATTGACCAAAATTTATTGAAGAATTTGAAATAAATAAATAAATTTAATTGTAGTTTGTTAGTTCAGAGATGGGGTCAAGCAAACGCGAGACTTCTTCTCAACGGTTGCGTAGGTCGATAGAAGGCAAGTTTTTACCTTTTTATAATATATATTGCTAGGGTTATAGATTTTTTTCCTCTCTTGAACTTTTGATTTTTTATGTGTGATTGTTTCCCCCTTTTTGTGCCATTGTTTTTTTTTTCTCCTCGTAATTTTATTTAAGAACTTGAATCATGTTGGGTTTTCCTAGATCTCTTGTTGTTTATTATTTTTCTAGTTTATTAATTACATTAATTATGATTTAATTGTTGTAAAAATCAATTTAATTAATTAAATTGAGTCCCACTAGAAATTGATTGGTTGATGATTCGAAAGATCGACGTGAGTTGAATGTATGAAATGTTGCTTTTCCATGTTCTGGTAAAGCCGCATAAAGGGAAAAAAATGAAATTGTTTACCTTTATTTTTGAGTCTTTATGGTTATGAGAGAATGTCAATTTGATGAAGATTCAATCCTCGTTCAATCTTTATTTAGCCGAGAACTATGGGTTTATCTTATGGCAACTGCTTTGTGAATTTGGAATAAAAAATGTTTCCATAGGATTCGCTTATTTCTGCAACGAATGGTTTGGGAAGTTTTGATTTTATATGGATTTAGATATTTTCAGCAACATGATGGGAAACTAATTAGATGTAAACTAAGTACATATTTATTAAGGTTGATGCTTGGAAATTGTGGTGTAGTCATGTAGGTACCTAGAACTCATTTTGTTGTGTCCAGAAAAATGGTGGAAGTGTGCATGCATGTGCATACATTTTTTCTGGGTTGAATCTCTGCCATCGTGTTGTAATCGAGGTTATAAAAAACCAATTAATCAACTAGTTTCTTAATGCTGTGCTTAGCCTTTTGGCTTCTGCCTAAGTGAGAGATATCTTAACTATTTTCCATAAGATAAGTCAATTTTTCTTGCTTTTTTGTTGAAAGTATTCATGTTTTTTTCCTCTTATATTATTCATCTGAATACTGTCTGACAAGTTCTTTGGGAATTCTGTTTCAAATAATTGAGCACCACTGTAAATGCATTTAACACACTTTTCTTGATTCCAGTCCTTTAAATTCTTAGACCACTCAAGAATTGAAATGGTAACTTATGCGCAATGCTTTTAGGTATTATGAATGAAGGTAATATAGTATATTTTCTCTGAATTGATTGGATTATTAACATGGAGCTTCTTATGACATGAGCAAGTAAAATGTTATCACAAACTTCTATTATTTCCATCCACATTTTCTCCTAGCAGGAGTCATCATGATACAGATAATTGATTTTCTTATTCTTGTTGAATTTTTAGAGAAAAGGGGAATGACTTTCTTAATCATACTGCCTGGACATATGAGCAAACCATCAGTGTAATTGATACAGATTGAGCCTTAATTTTTACTACTGGAACATGCAATGTTGCCTTTTAATGAATTTATTTTACCATGCAAAATTCTGTTATCAGAATATATAGAACTTCTATACCTAGTATTTAGCGCATAAATGTTCATTCTCTTTTGTCTTATAATTGCTTTGTTCCTTTTTAAATGAATTAGGTGTGGATATAGAAGTTTCTTTTATGCAGGCATACTAAATTATATTAGCTTTATGTGCACATTATGTATAAAGAGAGAATCTTGAGTCATGGAGTTCTTCCAGACCCATAGCTGATAGACTTGTTAAATTTTGCAGATCTTCGTAAAAGATATATACAGGAATTAGAAAATTTGACATTGACAACTGTTAGTTAGTATGCATAACCGTGTGTTGTAAAGAGTTTTAGATAGAGTAGAAGTTGTATGTTATCTTTACTTTATCTTAACTAGTAGTTTGAATTTTAAATTTGATCTTTGTAAAGGATAAAAGTCTTATCTTATAGGTTAACCACTTGGTGTTAAACACCTCTGTAAAAGTCTATATAATAGACTCTCTTTCACTAATGAAATATAAGAAAAACACAGAGAAAAACTCTGTTTCTCACATGGTATCAGTTTAGGAGCCGATCCTATCTCTCTCGTCTTCTCCTTTGCTTAATTTCCATGGCCTTTTTCGAAACCACCACATCAGAAATTAGTTCCCAAAATAACTCTCGTGCATCTGAATTTCAGATCTCAGATGCCTCTCTTTCCCCAAATCACATCCTACAAACTAAATGGGAACAATTACCTTCAACAGTTTTTTGGCCATCTCACCTCTAAATCTTCCACAACTGCCTTATCAGCTAGTGAAGGTAGAATTTCCTGTTTGGCCACTTCAAATCCTCTATCCTGGATTATAGATTCTGGTGCCTCTGACCATATGACAGGCAACCTTCAGCTATTTCGCACCTTTAACCATTGCAACTCTAAAACCTCCATCAAGGTTGCAGATGGGTCTTTGTCCCAAGTACAAGGAAGTGGCGCTATTCAAGTGGGTGATAAACTGGTATTGCCTCATGTGCTATATGTTCCTAATCTTGCCTACAACTTGTTATCAGTTAGTAAGTTAGTTCAAGATACTAAATGTGATGCTCACTTTGGAATTAATGGGTGTGTATTTCAGGAACAGGGCTCGAAGAAGGTGATTGGCAGTGCTAGGCTATCCAATGGTCTCTATATTCTTGATGAATTACCACCTTTGATTGCTTCAGTTTCACGTTGCTTTAAGACTTCATCTTCTTCTTTAAGTAACCCTGATGATATTATGTTGTGGCATCTTAGGCTAGGACATCCAAATTTTGTGTATCTTTCAAAATTGTTTCCCAAGTTATTTAGCAATAAAAAGTCTCATTCTTTTAATTGTGAAGTATGTCAAATTGCTAAACATACTAGGCAAACATATGCTCCTTCCTCATTTACACCCACATCTCCTTTTTCTATAATCCACAAAGTGATATTTGGGGTCCATCTAAGGTAAAAAGCTTGTCCGGGTCTAGGTGGTTTATTACCTTTATTGATGACTATTCTAGGACTACTTGGACTTTCTTAATGAGGAAAAGACAGAAGTTAAGTCAATTTTCAAAACTTTCTATCAAATGATTGAAAATCAGTTTGACAAACGTATTAAGGTTGTGAGGAGTGATAATGGGAGTGAATACCTTAGTCAATCTCTTAGGTGTTATTTTTTTCGAAAAAGGCATTTTCCATCTTACTTCTGTGTCAATACTCCACAACAAAATGGTGTTGCCGAAAAGAAAAAAGCAGACATCTACTAGAGGTTACGAGGTCTCTTCTTTTTTTCAGCCAAAGCACCTAAATATCTTTGGGGGGAAGCCTTACTTACTGCCACCTACCTTATCAACAGAATGCCCAATAAAACCTTGGGTTTTGCAGTACCAACAGAAGTCTTATTCAAACATTTTCCTCACTTTAAACCACTTTCATCTGTTATTCCTCTTAGGGTATTTGGCTGCACAGCTTTTGTTCATGTGCATGATAAAAATAGAAGTAAGTTGGACCCTAAATCAATCAGGTGTGTGTTTATAGGATATTCCTCTAGTCAAAAGGGTTACAAATGCTATTCTCCTATTTCTAAAAAGACCTATGTCTCTTTTGATGTCACTTTCTTTGAGGATAAACCATATTTTGCAGGGACTGAACTTCAGGGGGAGAAAAATGAGGAATTTCAGCCCTTTGTTCCTTCACCTTCCATCATTTCTCCTCTACTAGACATTCCTTTCATATCCTATCCTGAAACCACCAGAACAGAAAATACTATGCCGACAGAAATGCACTCTCCTCATACCAACAAATCACCAAGTCCTTGTACAACACCTCTTCCAGCACCTAGGGCTGCAGCACAAATTTCCCCTACTCCTGTGCATTCACAGCCGACAGACAGTCAATTTAAGGTGTATACCAGGAGAAGAAGAGCCCCTAATGAAGTAAATAACCAGCCTAGCACTTGTCAAGAACCAGACTCAAGTCCTGTTGCTGCTGAACCGAGCTTAAATCCTGCTACTGTCGAGATTGAAGGTAACATTCCTCCTCAAGATTCTAGTGACCTTGATGACTTTCCTATTGCTATTAGAAAGGGAGTAAGAAAATGTACTATGCACCCAATTAACAAATTTGTTGCCTATGGTAAACTTCAGCCCAATTTTAAGGCCTTTACTGACCAGCCTAAACAAGGTGTGATTCCTAAAACAAGAGAGGAGGCCTTGAAGAATCCCAAATGGAAGAAAGTCACGAGGAAGAAGTAAGGGCACTTGAGAAAAATGAGACATGGTGTTTGACAGATCTACCAGAGGGAAAGAGGGCTGTTGGATGCAAGTGGGTTTTCACTATCAAGTACAACTCAGATGGGAGCATTGAAAGGTATAAGGCAAGGCTGGTGGCTAAAGGTTTTACACAATCCTATGGGGTGGATTATCAAGAAACCTTTGCACCAGTGGCTAAATTGAATACTATTAGAATCTTACTGTCCATAGCTGTAAACAAGGACTGAAATTACATCAACTAGACATCAAAAATGCCTTTCTCAATGGGAGTCTCGAAGAGGAAGTATATATGCAAATACCACCTGGCCTAGAAGGTAAAACAGCTAGAAATACAAAGTGTGCAAACTCAACAAATCACTGTATGGACTTAAACAATCTCAAGGGCCTGGTTTGAGAGGTTTGCAAAGGCTATGGTAAAGAATGGATTCAAACAAAGTCAGGCTGATCACACCCTGTTCAGAAAGGTTGCAGCAACTGGTAAAATAACCTTATTAATTGTGTATGTTGATGACATAATTATTACAGGGGATGATAGTACAGAAATTGAGAATTTGAAGATTGTTCTTGCCCATGAATTTGAAACAAAGGACTTGGGGAGTCTAAGGTATTTTCTGGGTATGGAAGTAGGAAGGTCAAGAGAAGGTTTAGTCATCAATCAAAGGAAGTACATCCTAGATCTTCTTACGTAAACCGGGATGCTTGGATGCAAGCCAGCCGAGACACCCATGGACCCAGGGTTGAAGTTCAACAAAGAGGAAGCTGGTAACCCAGTTGACAAAGAATCCTATCAACGGTTAGTTGGAAAACTAATTTATCTTTCTCTAACAAGGCCAGACATTGCCTACTCAGTGAGTGTTATAAGCCAGCACATGAGTGATCCTCGAGAAGAACATTTGGAGGCAGTTAACAGAATTCGAGGTACCTAAAATTCACACACAGTGCTGGGCTAATTTTCAAGAAAATTCCAGACATGCAGCAGTGAAGGTATACAGTTCAAGTCAAGGGAGAGCTCACCGATAGAAGGTCAGTTAGTGGATATTGTGCTTATGTTTGGGGCAACTTGGTTACTTGGAGAAGCAAAAAGCAGTGTGGTGTCAAGGAGTAGTCTTTGAGGCAGAATTTAGAGCATTAGCTCTTGGAATATGTGAAGGAATGTGGATAAAGAGGCTTCTCAAAGAGCTAGAGTTGGATGAAAAGACTGAGTTCGAGATCTATAGTGACAGACCAATCAGCAATGAGTATTGCTAAGAATCCGGTGCAACATGACAGAACCAAACACATTGAAATAGATAGGCACTTTATCTATGAGAAAGTAAATGGTGGTATTGCACTAAACTATATTCCTACGAGAAGCGGATAGCCGACATCTTTACTAAGGCACTTCCAAGAGTTATTTTTGATGAGTTCACATCCAAACTGGGTATATACAACATATACACAGTTTGAGGGGGAGTGTTAGTTAGTATGCATAACCGTGTGTTGTAAAGAGTTTTAGATAGAGTAGAAGTTGTATGTTATCTTTACTTTATCTTAACTAGTAGTTTGAATTTTAAATTTGATCTTTGTAAAGGATAAAAGTCTTATCTTATAGGTTAACCACTTGGTGTTAAACACCTCTGTAAAAGTCTATATAATAGACTCTCTTTCACTAATGAAATATAAGAAAAACACAGAGAAAAACTCTGTTTCTCACAACAACACAGCCTTTCAAAACGTTAAGGCTTTTCATTCTGGCTATCTTTGAATATTTCAAGCAATCAGTATTTTATCTTTTTGCAAATAGCGGTTGGCTTATGCTTTTAAGCACTCTAATAGTAGCTCTTGGAATATTGCTTGTGACCGTTGAAGGCCCTCATGAAAAGGTAATAATTTGTTTGGTATCCTAGTATTTTCATGTGTATTTCTTGTGGTTTTATTTTGACGTACAACATACATCTGTATGTAGTTGATGCCTTTTATTTGTTCAGAATTTGTGATTGTGATTTGTTGTGCACTATCTGCTCCATTTAACCATGCAATTGAGAGATGCAAATGGCATTACTAATTTATTTCCTTGGTACTCCTCTTCTTCTTCTCTTGTGTGTATCTATTGTGGTGGGGATAGTGAGGGTGAGGGTGAGGATGGATTGTGCTGCTTCTTATTGCCTCTTAATGAAATATACATTTGTACCATTTCTCTCTATGGTGATTATGATAAGTTTATGCATAATGTTTATTTGAAATAATTTCTGTTTCATTAGTAGTTTTCATCACTTCTATGATCAGATTAACGGAAACAATAATTAACAGTTGATGTCTTGATTACATTTTTTTGCAGCATGTCAAGGAAGTGTCTCAGTATGTTCAGTTTAGATTATGATGGATTGCACTTGGTGTTGCATCTTCAATTGGTCTTGGTAAGAACATTGATTTCATGAAGATCTGTTATGATCTCTGGAGTATGCTGAATGAAAAAAGCATGATTAGAATGAGTTGGTGATTTTCTGTTGCTGTTATACTGGTATGATTTAGGCTAGGCTGTTTAAATTCGTCCTTCAAAACAATGGCTGACATATCAGATGTGAAATGGTATTTACAGAAATATATAATTTCATTTGCATTCAAAAAGATAGGTCTTATCTTTTAGATGTATTTCTTTCTATTTGTTTCTCCTATTTTAGAAAAAGTAAATAAATTAAGTTGGTTTAGGTTTTCTTTATCTATATTTATCAAATAAACTGGAATAATTTAAGCATTAGGAGTAAATTTAATGATTTTTTCTAAAATTGATGTGTATTGTCTGCAAATGTTTTCAAATTTTTATGGTGATGAAAGATAGGATATTGATTTTTCTGGTTTCTGCTATGTACACTTTTGTGCTGAGGAAATTTTCTGGAATCTGATCTGATTATACTTTCATTCTGCTTTTATTTTTTTTACAAGTTTTGGGACACGAGAAGATATATTCCTTGAACAGATTTTAACTTTCTACTTCACCTTCGGTATTCCAGGATCCGGTCTACACACCTTTTGATCTTTACTTGGGTCCTCATATTGCCTTCTTTACAATAAAAGCAATGCAATGTGGACGAATAAACTTGAAAAGTTCTCCTTATGATACGATACAATTGAATAGAGGTCCTTCATGGCTAGACAAATCTTGCAGTGAGTTTGGGACCCCATTGTTTTCATCATCACATGGGTCAAGGGTTCCCATTAGCAGCATAATGCCACAGGTGTAGATAGAAGCTGTCTTATGGGGTCTTGGGACAGCAATTGGGGAACTTCCTCCTTACTTCATCTCAAGGGCAGGTAAGAACATAGTCTTTATACATTATTGTTCTATTACAATAACAAGATTTGCTCGAACAATTTATTTATGGTAGGCTGGAGAGGGCATTTCTTGAAGAGGCCTTAGTACTTTTAGCATTGGATTTGATGTGTTATGATGTTGATTTCGGTTTAACATTGCAATATGTAAAGGAATTCCTTGAGCCCTTCTGTTCCCAGATGAAGCCAGACGTTATATTTCTGTAACCCTCATGAAAATTGGATTTATTGTTTAAAGTTTTGTTTTGATCCCTAACTTAAATTTTTAAATGTTGTTTATTGATCAAGTTGGCCTGAGTTTGCAATTTAGTTCCCTTTGTTAACATTTGACTCTGCTTTGATAGGTGATTATGAAGTTAAAACCCTTCTCTGTTCTTTTTCTAAATGTTTGTTGTCTACTGACTATTGTTATTTCCATTTAAATTTTCTACTTGCTAGACTATTAAATTATCCAGCTTATATTGATCAACTTCTCTATACAGCGAGTCTATCAGGCAGCAAATTTACTGTCATGGATGAATGGGATGCTTCCTCAAGTGAGAATAATGGAGTCATAGCTACTCGCCTGAACCAGATCAAGCGGTGGTTATTATCCCACTCCCAACATCTGAACTTCTTCACCATTTTAGTGTTTGCCTCGGTAAGTTATAATTCACCTTTTTCATTTCATAGCCCAGCATTTTGAGCAAAGCAAAATATTGATGCTGTTTTAGACATTTTGTTTTTAGAGCATCTTTTTTTGTCTATGTTATGTCGTTTCTATTTGCACGCGCATGAGCAAAAGAAAATGTGCTCCCACACCCACGGTTTTGCCTAAAAATATCAATCTTCTGATGCGTTTTCTCCAGGGTAGGATCCTACTTTACGACAATAACTGTCCTGGTAAATTTTTTCTCAATCTATAAAATTTTGTTGACATTGTAAATTTGATGTGAAAATTTTAACGAGCCAATTATGAAGTGTGGTACTATGTTGTGAGAGCATAATGGAGAAACTTGAAAACCATTTGAGCACCAAGTCTTAGTTATTTTCATTTAAGATCATATAAGTTTGCTACAGTTTACAAATGCTATTTATGCTTTTGCTGATAGATTTTATCATGTAAACCTGCTGATGGACTGAACCATGTTTCAGGTCCCAAATCCTTTGTTTGACCTTGCTGGCATCATGTGTGGACAATTTGGGATTCCATTCTGGGAGTTCTTTCTGGCAACATTGATTGGGAAGGCAATTATTAAAACTTACATACAGGTTGGTGATGTTTTTGTTGTGTTTACCATACAAGCAGAGCCTTGGTTCCCTTCACTATTTTCTTTACCGAATCAAGTTGTTTCTACTCCCTGAATTGAAGGTCTTAATTATAGATTAATTTTTTATGATTTGGCTACGGTGGTCACGGAAATGTCTCCACTCTAGAATGATTCAGGTGGAATTGAGTAGTATCAGACAAAGGCAAACTTACAAGTATGTATTTGATTCCTTCACTGCAGACGGTTTTTATCATCTCTGTGTGTAATAACCAGCTCCTGGACTGGATAGAGAATGAATTGATCAGGGTGCTCAGCAGCCTCGTACCTGGATTTGACTCTTACTTGCCCACACTCACCTCAAAACTTGATGCAGTGAAGGAAAAGTACTTGGCTGTCCTACATCAAGTCCCTTCAACTATCAAGGTACTCCTTGAGCTGATACAAAATTATTATTATTCTTCTATTTTAGCTTGAATTTAAATGATCACCCACTCCAGAAACAGATCCTTGTAAATCAACTATGTAAAAAGATTTTTAAAATGTTTTGTAGGGGAAGTGGGATTTTTCTTTTTCTTTGATCTGGAACACCATTGTGTGGCTTATGCTTATGAACTTCTTTGTCAAGACTGTCAATGCGACTGCTCAGAACCAACTGAAAAAGCAGCAAGATAAGCAGGTCCCCGAGAAAGTTTTCTGCTTCGACACATTGAGGTTAGGAATCTATGAACTGTGTCCTATCGTCCTTTTTCTTTCTTTGTTTACAATAGTGTTAGTGAACTACATGTCACTACTTTTGTCATATTTTACCATTGAAGCAACTCCAAAAGAACTCACTGCAATAGCTAGTCCCGGTTAGAAGCTGTGTATAAAGAAAATAGGAACACTGACAAACAGAAGCTACAGGTCTTCTAGTTCCTGTGTAATGCTGCTGGGGGTAATCATTGTTTTTTTTCCCGTGTTAACAACTATTTGACGCGGGGGAATTTTTTTTGGCAATGCAAGACTCCAATTAATTTGTCATGGAGATTTTCTTATGTTTTCTTAAATCATTACCTTTACTTTCAATTACTATGCTAAATGTCATGTTTTTTTTTTTGAAGAAAATACTTGAACTGCTACTTTTGTCTTCATTTGCCTTCAAATGAAGAGTATATATTAAATTCAAATATTCTACATGTTATATTTAAATTAATTTGGGCGGTGATGTAAGTTTTAAGTCGAAGAATTTAAATTTAAATTTAAATCAAATCATTATGAAAAATTATGGAAAATATTGAATGGTTTGAGATAAGATACCAATGATTTTGAAACCAAGGGGTCGGTTTACATACAAAATTTCAATAGTTGAGGGACTTCTATTCAAATGTTAAAAATATGCTTGCATGTTTTACATTTTAGTCTGGAAACTTCAAATATGCTTAGAATATTTTTTAATTTCATTTTGGTACTAGAAATTTAGGAATTGCCTATTGGTACTGGAAGTCGTACTTTTTATCGATTTAGTCTCTAGTAGATTGTTTTTGAAATTCAGTATGATTAGTATGTTCGATTAGACTGAAATTGTGTGTGCTACCTATTTGGAGTATAAGGATTTTGTTTTTTTGATTTATTTTTTGTTTTGACATGTCAGATTTATGATGCATGTATAATGATGATTTTACCCTTGCATACTTTACATCTTTTCTCTGTGGTTGTATCAAATGTTAGGACTTAGGATCACTTATGTATGTCTACCTTATTTCGATGTATGATTGCATGCTATTTTTTTTAAATAGGGACGCATTTAGAGTTTGTTTGTGTTTGAGTCACATCGGTAACCAATGCGTTCGCCTGATATCCGAATCGGTCCGTCCCGATTCAGTATCCAATTGTGGTGCAACGAATTTAGTTGTTATTCTCCACTGTCTAGATTGTTAAGCTGAAATACCCTTAGATGATTAGGCGTTCATCCTTCCTGGATAAGGTAGAAGAAACATTCATATTAAATTTGGTTCTTCCTTCCCTTCCCTTTCATTTGAATTTGAGTTTATTTCTTTCCTTTAATCTCTAAATCTCATTATAAAAAGTAACTCTAGTTAGAATTAGGCTGTCAATTCTGACCCAACTCTATAACACGATTTGATTAACCTCAACTTCAACTTGAAATCCAAATTATCCAAATATAACCAAATAATTTTAATATTTAAAATTCAAATTGATCCGAAGCAAACTCAAACCAAATCAACAGGACATGTCCAATTCAAAGGAATCATTTTTTTTAATTAAGAAAGATAAACTAAATTTTATTGAAACAAGAGAAGATACAATACGAACAACGCAACCAATCAAAAAGAAAAATTTGGAGATTAATTTCACCAAAAAACTCGTACAAATAAAAATAACAATATGAAAACTCAAAGGCGGAAAGAAAACTCGATAACTTCCTTTGGAACTGACGTCCATCCTCTATAGAAACCTAACAATCGTCAACAAAACTTCTCGTCTCTATCTAACTAGACGCTTAAGAAGTGATGTAGGAGTAGTGAGCGAAACAAACAATCTTGCAGACTACTTCACTAGACGGATCTGACTGTATCAACAAACAACCACAAAAGAAGATCAAATTACTAAAGACCACTGACAATCGTAAATCAAAGACGAGGAAGACTATAGAAAAGAGGGGAGACCCTAAAAAGGTCTTTATTAATTCAAAGATATAATTAGAAATGAAGGTTAGAGTCAAGTTTAATATAATAGTATTCATGACCATAATTATCATAAAGTAGGAGGACCACACACTCCCAAATGTAACCGAAAATTAAAGATGCCCCAGCGAGTAGAAGAGAGCTAGCTAGTTCAAAAAGATTTATAAACACCTTGAGAGAGAGTTCCTTCCCATCCCAAAAAAAGGCAATAGTTAAAACTCTTTTTCTTGCTCCATGGCTACAAGCAGAGGCATGGCTCAGGCTTATTTGATTCTGATGGCTGCCTTGCTTCAATTCTCCCATGCATCTGTTTACAAGGTTGGCGACTCTGCTGGTTGGACCACCATTGGCAATATCGACTACAAGCAGTGGGCTGCTACTAAAACCTTCAAACTTGGTGACATTATTAGTAAGTTCTCTGCATACTTTCTCATCACATTTCAGGATTTGTCTAAATTCCAAGCCAATGATATCTGTAGTTGTCTGAATAAATGATTCCTCTGATATGTACAAGTAATATCAATGCCGATGGTATGTTTAATTCCTTGTTTTGGCTTTTGAATCCATGATCCAACACCTTGAAAAGAAACTTGTGTTGTTGACACAGTCAAACAAACATAATGATAATACAATGTTTTTAATCATGAAAATGGGTACCAGCATTCACCAACTTGTTGGGGTCCAATGTGTAAATGTGGTCCCACAACCTACTTTCGCATGCGTCTCTCATTATAACTTCCATTTCACCCTGAAAGCTTACCCAATTTTATAATGTTTGTAAAAAATTGTGTGTAATATTGATGGATTTATTTGATTTAGTAGTAGAATTAGAGTTTCACTTGAAAAATGGTTATTTCAACATCCCTAATCTAAACTTCAAAACTTGTATATGTGTTATTTCAATCAAAATTTGAAAAATGGTTTGTAATTTTACAGTAAGTTTGGTACAAGTAGCATCTTTGAGAAATGAAAAAGATGTGGGAGCTTTATTATAATGTTCAACCACTCTGTTGATGGGGCCTAGCTGTGTGTTCATGCTTAATCATATATATACAATAATGCATTGCAACTTTTTGGCACACTTCTCCTAATATAATTGAATCACCTACCTATGTGTCAAGATTCAATGAAATGGGGGCTACACACTCTGGTTGTAGTTTTACACAATGCATAGTTCTCTTAACATAAATCTGTTGTTGTGATGATCAATAATGGCAAACAGTTTTCGAGTACAATGCTCAGTTCCACAATGTGATGCGAGTAACCCATTTGATGTACAAGGCCTGCAATACCTCAGTCCCTTTGGCTACCTATACAACCGGCAATGACTCCATCAATATAACTACCAAAGGTCACCACTTATTTTTCTGTGGTGTTCCTGGACACTGCCAAGCCGGACAGAAAGTAGACATCAACGTGCTTCGTATGCCTGAGACAGCTCCGGCCTTGGCTCCCTCTGGACCGACGACCTCTATATCAGTTCCTTCGGCGAGTGTTCAATCACCCTCGGCAAGCACCGCTCTCTCTCTAAAAGCTTCCAAGGGGAGTTTTGCTAAGCTTTGTTTAGCAATGGCAGCTTTTGTAGTTTTTGTATCATCAGGTTTCCGCTGAACCATGTTAGCGTGATGTTTCCATGGAATAGTTTAGGGCAATTTGGGGGACCTTTCAAGGAATTGTTAGTTTACTAGTATAATCTCAATGAATAATAATTATATAATCAATCATATTACCGAGTAGCTTCTTTGTGAAGGAAGGCTTGCCATGCTACAACAAAAAGTCTGTATTTTTAGCTTTTATTATTGTCTCAATAAGTTCATACTACCCTACCCTGGTGCCATTATATCATGTCTGCTTCATATTTAATCGACCATGAATGTTTTTCGGACAGGGTGTTGTTTATGACTTTGTCAATCATGGGCACATTTTCCATCTCAGGCAACGAGAACAACACGAATAGTCACCTGGAGGTGAAGAAAAATATAACATACAAGAATGCTTGAGCTATAATCGATGAAGGTGAAAAGCATGTCGCGAATGCGAATCCAGCTGTTGTTGTCTTAAGAGGGATGTTTGAGTAGGTATCAACCAACCAAGACCAAGCAGAAGTCGTTACATAAAACACACCAGTGCCACAACAATAAGCGCTTGTATTTTTGTTAGTGAATCTGTAGCGTGCAAGCGAAGTAGAAGAATTTCTCCCATTGCAGTCTGCAGATATCACATAACTTGCTATGAGGACTCAACAAGGTGGTAGATTGGGAGTTATTATGCGACTTTTCTTAAAAAAAATAACTATGATTTTAATTGCGATTTGTAGCAATTTAATACTATCTATTATCTTAAAACCGCTAGTATCATAGACTTCTAATCTCAATCGTCCAGACTGAGTGATAGAAATGTCTTAAAGCTTCTCAACTCCCACCTTTCCCCACCGAATAGATTATCATCAATTCATGCCCATTTCCTCCCTTTATTGGTGAAGAGTTCTTGAATTTTTTGTAAAACTAGTGAATATTTCCATAAACTGAGTTTAAATCCTTTAAATTCATGCTCATCTTGTCTTAGAAGGCAAAGTAAAATGTTGAAGCATCCATATTTTTTTCCTTATAATTAAGCATGTTCGAATCTCGTGTTAGATTGATTATAATAAATTTTTAGTTGATTTGGTACGAACGAATGTTGAAGTGGGTTCTTCCAACCCTAAGGAAAAGAAGAAACTTGATGCTTGAAGTGGTTGGAGGATTTTGGTTGTTTTGAAAGCTTGAATTAGGTGAGTGAGATTGAAATTAATCTTGGAATTTGAATTAGATTACTAATAAACCAAGAGTTTAGTTTATTTTCTTCGCGGGTTAGTTGGTGGTTTGCTACAACAATAATTGGACATACCTTAGAGGATAATGCCACAACAAAAACGACCACAAAAAGACACAAGTCAGAATGTACTAGAAGGTTCTACTCGCATCTAGAACTTGCTCAATCAAGATAATTTGAAAACATTAGAAAATACAAAAAAAAAAAATCTCTATGTTCTATTTTTATGTACATTAACTTGATATGAAATGGCTTTGAGTCAAGAAATCATGAGGAAATACATTTGAGTACCTATTTGAAATATCGATGTGGAATTGTGAATTGTCTAATAGCATGAGTGCATGTATGATATTTGATAGAAAAATGTGCATTGAAAATAATAATTTAATATGTTTTAATCGGATATATTGGCTTGTGTGCTTGTGAACATATCAGATATAGTTGGCATGACATAGGATTGAATATACTCGACATATATGTGTTGGAGTATGCCCAAAGACCAATCATGAGATGGTTGTAAAAGACATACTTATTTTATCATGTTTATTAATATAAAGCCATTATTATTTTTTTAGTCTTATTCTGTGCATTTATAAATAAACTGAATTATCATAAAGTCCATAGAATAATATAGTTATTCTTGAATGTCCTTAGTCGAGTATTATTGTGGGCATGGACAACAATAATATATTAAGACTAATATGTAATTGATTGATGACAAAGTGTTGTCATTGACATGAAGATGTCAAAATCAATACATAAGTATGTGTTAGAGAACGACATACTGGACTGACCCGCTATGAGCATGTTTCTTAGATTGTTATGTGACAGTCACAACATTGCTCATAGTGATAACTACATGTATGATCCTCAGACTTGAGATCATCATCATTTCAACATCGTGAGTGACATATTTTGATGTGGTCAAACTTGTGTCGTAACTGACTACACTATAAAGACTAATATTAGATATGTCGAAATCTATGTAGCGGAATATGGTTGATCAAGATAGGATTTGTCCCTCCTACATAATAGGAGTAATATCATAGGCCACTTGATTGAGTGAGACTAGAAAATGCATGGACATGCTCGAATAAATTGATATGAGATATCATAGTTATTCGTTTCAAGATATCAAGAAATATTAGATGGAATATACAAGTGTGACTATTCCATGACTTGTGTCCGATCTAGATATGAGGACAAAAGGATGTAATACATGAAAATAGTTAATCACGAAAAAGGTTATGTCGAACCACGACTTCTTGTAACTTAGGTAGCAATGATGCATTGCTAGATGCCACTCATTACTTGTAATATTAGAATTGTTCTAGATATTACTGCTAACGTTACATGAACCTACAAGGGTCACACCCTATGATTGAAACGAACAAATATCGACTAGATAGCATGCGTACAAACTTGTTGTACATGTAATAAGTAAAAACCTAAATTATTATAATTATAGACAATCTTGTTTATATATTTTTTAATATTAGATAATTATTGTAATTATCAAATACTATTAAAATATATATATCTCTAAAGAAACCTAATTAAAGTAGAATCAGATTCTACATATTTAATTATATTCAGTTAAATATATTGTATATTTAATGAATCTGAATTTAATTAGAATTAGATTTTTAATGCTATATAAAGGCATAAGGTCTAGCAGCCGAAGATATGCCTTTTGCGAAAAACCTCTCTAACAGTTAGAGAAGTAAAATATTGTTCGTTTCATTCGGGTGAACTGCGTAGAGGTCGGAATGTTGTTGTGACGATTTGGATTCGATATCGTGCTAGAAGAATTGGATTCTCCTAACTCCTTGCGGTTTTTTAGATTTATTTAAGGTAAAATTTCATCCTTTTTCACCCCGGATTCATTCCTCATACATGGATCACTGGCTGAATACGCCAAATAATTTTTTCGTTACTCCATGGGGTGTATCAGCGTTTCCCAACAGATACAACAACAAGAAAACACGTCAACACATAAATATACACAAAAAACAAATGAACTACAAAAGAAAATACCTCGTGACTAAGGAAAATGGAACGACAATCTCTCACCACACACGCCTGAGGCAGACTCCGGCGTGGCAATGAAACAACAATATCTCACCAGATCTGCTGGAGGAGATTTGCTTCTTGGTGACGCCTACGTGGCTGATTGATAGAGGACAAGGCTCACCGAAGAAAGTTTGCTCACCTCGATAGCCATACCAAGCCAACGGCCGCAAATCGTTCACGCCTACTATCGTGTACAATGGGCGTAATTTTGATCCCCTAGCCGCTACCAAAAGACTTTCATACCACCATTTCGCATGTGAAGAGGGAATGGACCTGTAAAGACATCCAAAGAGAATGTCGGGCACCACTATTTTGAACTGGCCCAAGAGGTCACCCGAGACAAGATAGAAAAACATCAACAGAAGTCACGAGGACAAATTGGGCTACTCAAAACCTCAATAGTAGCTAAGCGCAACAAGCATAGAAGACACCAATGGCCAAGAATATATAGCGTCTACCACAATAGGCGACATAAGACTAGGATAACGTTAGAGGGAAAACACCCTAAAACCTGTAAATGAAAAATACATGGATTATAGGGTAAACTCTGCCTCCTAGCTGCCTCTCTGTGTAGGATCAAAGAAAGTGCAGAGGACCCCCGACGAGTGAAATAAAAGTGGAGCTTGTGCTACAATGAATTTTCTACAAACAAAATCTCCAACAAAGGATTTCTGCTACAAAAACGCACTCCTCCAAATCAGCAAGTATTGGGGAAACCCATTTTATTTGAATACCCCAAGAACTTGGTACAGTCCTAGGGCAAGTTCAAACTTGTTATGGAATGATCACATGTTTCTTTAAGTGTCAGCATTACATACTTCGGAGATTGACTCTGCAACATCTCAGAGCATTCATCTATTTCTACAAAGGGCATGAGTATTATCCATTCCTAACTCACGAATGGTTCCACAAAAGAAAAAAGGTAATTTAAACGGGCCGTTCTAATCCCAATATGCTCCGATCGCGACTACAATTTACTCAAGCCTGTCACTCTAAGGGTTACCTTCAGACCCCAAATCCTGACTGGTCCTACAAAGAAAGAGAGGATACATTCGTCCCATCAATGCTCAAAGCATTGTGATTCTACAAGGACGGAGAGTACTACATATTCATGCCAACCAAGATATCTAAATTCTACATATATATGATTACCTCCAAAAGGAGATACCTCTGTCCAATCGATGCCTGAAGCATCGCAATGTTACAAGGATGGAGAAGCCTATATCTCATGCCAATAGAAGTATGCGGACCCTACAACTAAACTTTTGTTCCCACAAAAACACGTAAGTACCCCTGAGGGAATGCCTCTGCACTTCTCAAGAGAAACCCTCCGAGAGCATAAAAGAAGATGTCTTCACCCATAACGCTTGGTGCCACAAGAGTGCTGAGAGAAGCTCTATTCCATAGCGCTTAATTCTATAAGGATGCATGATGCCTCAACCCTACATGTACTAGCTTCTAAAAGGGAATGAGATGCCTTCATATGAAGATGATTACGTTTCTTCAAGGGTGTCGAGATAAGTTTCACCCACATTATACGTGTCCTACAAGAATGTTGAGATAGACTCCATTATGTTGTACGTATATGCTCTACAAGGGCGTTGAGATAAGCTTCGGCCATAATATGATTATTTCTCTGAAGGCGTCAAGATGACTCCGCTTGTGTTTATCTCCAAGGGCATCAAAATGACTCTGCCATGTCAATCTCTAAGGGAGTCGAGATAAACTTCACCGATGATGGAATCTTATTTTCTAAAGGTGTTGAGATCAGCTCTGCCCATCATACTACTAAATCCCTATGAGTCTGGGATAAACTCCACCCTATATCACGACTAGGCCCCCCAAGGGAGCTGAGGCAAACCCCGCTCGCACTGTAATTAATTATCCTCTAGAATAACATAATGAAGGGAACTCCGCAAGCCTATAAGGAAGATGATCCTAAAATGACGTAGCTTAACACTTTGAAATAAGTCATGATATCCCCTTCCTCCAAGTGAGACGCTAATCGCAGAAAGAGGCAGGTCAGACGGAGTAAAATATGCATAAAAGGTGAACTACCATAGGTGTACGACCGAAGAATGAATTTATTAATATAGCAGAAGACTACAAAATAACAATATAGAGTCCCGCCTCCCAACATATTAATAATTTCAAAATACTAAAGATTTTTCATCTATTCTCCTGGGCGTCTATGGACTTGGAATTTGTAGCTTCACCTACTGGGGCTAGATGATCTTCATTCTCCTTTATATACACAAAAAGGCAACATCTTAGCACAGGCGTCCTTCTAGGACTTGCTCGAGGGGATGTAAACATCAAAATTCACCCTCTACTAGGGGTGAAAATGAGCCGAGTTGAGCTCGACTAAGCTCATTAAGATTTCGAGTCGAGTTTGAGCTCGAGTAATTTTAAATAAGCCTAAAAAATCTGAGCTCGACTTAGCTCGTTAAAAACTGATTCAAGTTTGAGCTTAATTCGAGCTTAATCGAGTCAAGTGTTGATCAATCTTTGATCGCGTCAGACTCGAGTACCTCACTATCTGTCACGTCTCATTTAAAGCCCTATTAGGGAAAAAAACTTTGATACACTAGTTGTGTAAACTCAAGCTTATTAATTTTAGGGTTTAGAGGTTTAGGTTTTTAGGTTTAGAATTTAGGATTTAGATTTTAGGGTTTAATACCTATGTTTTAAGGTTTTAGGTTTAGGAATTTAGATTTTAAATTTTGCAAAATAAAAAATATTAGATTATATTTTTGAATAGCTCGCGAGCTTTTCGAGTTGGATATCAAGTAGCTTAGCTCAGATCGTTAAGAACTCGAGTCGAGTTCAAGCTCGATTCGAGTCTAATCGAGTCGGTTTGGATTGAGCTTTGACCGAGTTAGACTCGAGTAGCTCGTAATCTATCTCATCTTATTTATAGCCCTAGCTTCTATGATGTCCCAGCAACAATGAAGGTTCAGACTGCTTAAGTTTAATGGCCCCACGACCACATGGATCGCGCATACCAAGCCATACTCACAACGATTCGTGAAGCCCTTAAAATCTACAAATTTCCCCT
Source organism: Hibiscus mutabilis (assembly GCA_019671005.1). Lineage (NCBI taxonomy): Eukaryota > Viridiplantae > Streptophyta > Magnoliopsida > Malvales > Malvaceae > Hibiscus > Hibiscus mutabilis. The sequence continues at coordinate 48,239,907 of CM033736.1, forward strand.
CCACATAAGCCCTCGTAATCTCTTTCGTGTCGACCTTCTCCTTCAGCTATCAGATCATCTCTTCCAAAGTTTCTTTCTTGCCCCGCATCCGGGAAATCTCCCCTGTCTTCTCTTTCACTTCCATGGCAGCCTTAATAATTAGCCCCTTCTACTCATGAGCAATCATCTGAACTAGCACGCGCTTTCTTCACTCGACAGCGACCACCATCTCGTCCTTTTTAAGATATCCCCGAACCTCACCTAATTCTTTTCTTAACATTGCCACATCTTGAGCCATCGAGGGAACTATGTTGACCTTTATGAGACCTTTCTCCTTCGTAACTAACTCCTCTTGCTGACGAGCACAAGTTGCCTCTATATCGGCAAAAACAGAAAACACCTATTCACCAACCTCATAGTACAGACTCCGAAATCTACCCATGGTCAGACATACAGATGCACAACCCTCTTTAGGCTCCAAAAGTGGTATTACGTGAACCCCTACCATGGACAATACAAGGGTTACTTCTCCAACAAATAAATAAAGTGCAAAACACCATTGCACGCACGTACCTGGGTTGAGCAACGGGTGATTTGATGTTTCCCCATCTCTGGCGCATGGCGATAACCTCTCCTAAGTAGCCGCCAAATTCGAGGGAATGATCACCCCTCTTGACACCCTCGCCATAGGTTCAGTCATTTCTTTAACCAATTTGACCCTCTTCGTCAAGCTACTTCTATGTAATATCCCAAATTTTGGCTAGTGACCAAAATATAAATTTTGAAAGTTTTGGGGTTAAAGTATAAACTTTGGAAAAGTTTAGGGACTAAAGTATAAATTTCCCCAACAAGTAATTTTATTCAGTATAAGAGTAAATCAGATTAAAATAGGTACATTGATATCGGTTTTAAGAATTAAGATGCAGAAAAAGGTATCAAATTTGGATCGAATAAAATTGTTAAGCGTGCTCAAGCAGAGAAATACAAGGATAGGTGACCTTCGAAAAGGTCCCATCAAAGTGTTTCTGATCGATATTTTGGACTCAGTAAGAGTAGAGAAAATTCTTATGGATTATCAATAAAGGAATTCTGAGAGGAATTTTATTCTATGAAGATTTTCGATAAGTATCAGGAAAATAGACTAAGTTAAGAAAATTCAGTCTAAGTCCTTGGAAAAAGAAGTTTTATAGGATAATAGATTTTATTTCCCGAATATGGAAATATAGAATTTTCGGAATAAATCCAATAGCTCAAAAAAAGGTAAAACAGTAGTAGAAGTATTTTACGAATATTGAGAAATCGGATCGAATCAAAATTTCAGAGGCTATTCCATAAGCTATGGAAAAGTCATGAAATAATATTTATGGAATAGAGGCTGGTTGGAAATGAACTAATTTAGTTGGATTGTAATAGGATGGCAATTTTGAAACAAGCTAGTAAATAAAAACTAGTTGGAGGGCAAATTGGTCATTTTGCCCCAATGGCATTTTTTAAATATTTAAAAAGTTACAAGGGAATTTTTGGAAGAAGGAAATGGAAGATTTAATCTTGGCCCTTGATTGATGATAAGATCAATCTCAACCGTTGGATTAAAATGGTATTTTAGTAATTTCACTATTTAAATGAATTTAAAATTCATTTATAATACAAGTGGCTTAAATGAGAGAGATTAAAAATTAAGTGATCAAAAGATGAAGATGCCTTCATCTTCATCAATTCGAAAATGGGGGAGAAAGAGAGAAATATGGAGAAAAAATTTTCTAAGCTCGATTCAAGCCCCGAAACTCGATTTTTAGGTAATCTTTTCAACTACAAAGTTGTTCTACTCTTCAAGCTATATCTTTTGATGTCAATAATTTATGGAATCCATACTTGATTGATGAGAATTTACATGAGAAAGAAATTAGGATTTTTGGATCAAATTGGGGCTTTTGAGATTTTATGATTCTATGATTGAATTCAAGTTGAAATCAAGCTAGTATGATGCTAAAATCATGATATTAAGTTGGGATTTATGTTTTACATATTTTGATTATTATGAAGATGATTAGGGTTTATGGATTTAAGTTTAATTTAGGCTTTGTGATGTTGAAATAATGATCTAGTAAGCTTGAATTGTTGTTTGGAAGCAAAACCCTAAGTTAAATTGTGTAGGGACCATTTCGTCAAATTGAAAGGTTGAAGGACCAATTCTGAACTTTTAGAATTTGAAGTGTATTTATGTTATTAATGATGTTAGAGACAAGAAAATGAAGTTAGAATGCTAAATTGATGTTGAATTGAATTAGTGACCATTTTGATAAATTGTCAAAGTTAAGTGACCAAATCGAAATTGAAGTTTTGTATGGGGGTTAAATCTGATTTTTATTTGTAATGATGGAATTAAGGTATTAATGTTGATTGAGGACTAATTTGCAAAGTTAAGAAGCTTGAATCCTTATCTTTGCATTTTAGTGACTATTTCAGTAAAGAATAAAAATTAAGGAGATTATTGTGAATAATTATTTGATGAATAAGGTCATAAGATGGTGGTTTAAAGCAAGTAATTGGACTAAATTGAAAAGTAGAGAAGTAATGATAAGTTAATATAAAAGTTGAAGTTGTTTGTGGAAGCTGTGTAGAAAAAACTGGTTTATGGCAATAACTTTGAAAATTCACCATAAATTCTAAACAAATGGTTAGATGGTGAATTTTGTACCGATATAAATATTTGTTCGTCTAGTTTTGCCTCCAACAAACGGAAACTGATTTCGAGTTCTGAGTCAAAAGATATGAATTTTTAAGTGATGAAAGGTCAGAAAATAGTACGCAGTCTGTTCCGAAATTAGCACTGGAAATTGACTTTGAAAATTCGTCATAAATCGTACAAGTTGAATATGGGCTATTAATTTATATAGGTGAAAAGCTTATTGAATCTAGTTTCTTTCAGAACAAACGGAGTCGAATTCTGAGTTGTAGATTATTTTTTAGAAATATTTCTTTGGAGGTACTACAAACTGCCAGAAAATGAGAATTGATACACTTTGTATCTAAGGTTGATTAGTAAGCTTGAAAAGGGTTAATGGAAGTTCAAATTGGTCACTAAGGACCATAATGAGTTTTTGAACAATACAAGGAAGAAAGAAAAACTTTTGGAAATTTTGTATATTCGAATGACTAGATTCGATAGCATGTTTAAAGTATTGTTAGATTTGAATCTAACGAATGTTATTCGTATTTATATGATCAATGAAGTTTGATTTGGATTAAAAGAAGGGTCGAGGTATTATGAAGGAAATGATCGAGTAGAGCTTAGTGAGGCAAGCTAATAAATGGCCCAGGTGAGTGCATCTCTACTATTTATTTTATTTTAATATGAGAAAGACTTGCGATGAGTCTATCTCAAATGTTGATTCACAAATGATATCTTTTCAATGATTTTTGAAATGAACTATGAATGATTTTAGGGTATGAACTACCCAATGCACTTTTATATGATATTGTGAGATGCTAATATCTTTTGATATTTTAAATAAGCGAATGATACATATCAGTGAATGTTTAAAGCCCATTGTATGTATTATGAGATTTCTTGGTATAATTGGCATGCCAATGAGGTGGGAGTATAATGATACAGTGATGTTGTATAAGTGTACAACAGTTATAAAGTGAAACAGTGATGTTGTGTTCTACAGCTATGACCTAGTGATACAGTGATGTTGTATAAGTTTACAGCAGTTATAAAGTGATAAAGTGATACAATATTTTATTTTGGCACAACAAATTGGTTGATGCCGCACATGTGCATACTCAATAGTGACTCGCATACCATGCATTCTCAATTACATTACATTGGGCTATGAATTGAATAAAAAGTAACAAGTACAAGTGATCTAAAGGAAAGTGAAAAGTGAAAGTGATGTGATTCAAATGAAAACAAGTGATTTACTGGATATTTGATTTGACATGACATTGCCTTATATATGTGTATGAGATGTTGATTTTTACAGGTTATATGACAGAGGAACGACTTCCATAAGTTATTCTATACGATTCTAAATTCTTATATGTTATATTCAGTATTTTATTTATTATGCAATTTTTATTAAAATTAAAGTGCTTTACTTTGATTTATAAGTTTTACCTCACTAAGTTCGTACTTAGCGTGTATTTATTTCACACGTAGATTAAGATGGAGTATCTGAAGAGGAGTCGAGCATGCTGATCAAGCTTCAATTTGCAAAACATCAGTAAGATATTCTAGCTTATGATAATCTCTAGTGGGCATGTAATTATTTAATTGCTAGTAGAATATGATGCATTAAATTAGACTAAAGGATAGATAAGTATTCAGTTTTGATGATGAATCGTATATGAATAAAGCAAAATAAGGCATTAGCATTGTAACAGAATAAAGATAAGGTAGAAAGGTAATTACTTTGCTAATAAGAATAATCGATAATCGCATAAAGATTTTAAAGTCAAGAAAGGGCCTAGATAACGAACCTAGTTTTCACCCTGAATTGAAATTTTTTTTTAATAATTGCCAAATATGTTTTAAAATAATTAATTTAGGGTTGAAACTAGCTAACTGCACAAGGTAGTGTTTTCAAGAAAACCGAGAAAGGGTTAGAATTTACAAACTAAAATTGTAAATACTTGTAAAAATAAATTTATAAGTCGAAATTTCTTTAAACGACTTTGTAACATATTTAATGAATATTCGATTTACGATTATACGTTAAGGGTGTTACATTCTAACTGCCAAAATATCAAGCGAGGGAAATCTCCTCTTTCCTACTGCCCAAGAAAACTATCCTCGCGCTTGATTGTCTCTGTATCTCCCGCTCTGCTGACGTGTATAGATCTTCTGCCATAATATCCCTAGTACTGACCGAAAGAACGCTTCTTCTCCTTTTTCTGATAATTTGATAAGACCATCTTTGGGGACATCTCTGGCACCGTGATGGGCTCAATATACCCTAGAATCAACATACTGAAAGGGATGCCTTCTACAGGCCTACATTCGTCCTTGATATCCTCTTTTGGCAATGTCTCACACCAAGATTAAAACTCACCCACACAAGTGTCCCCCTCCATCCCACTTTTGGCAACTACTCCACCCCTTGATCGAATCGCTAATAAAGTCTCTATTCCCACGTCACTTCATGAAACTCAACATCCTTAGACCAGTCTGTGAGCCGAGCTAAGGGTAAACAACCTCCTTAGAACATTTATAGATGGCTTTCACGCCTCCTCTATGCACTTAAGAAGATAACCAATGATAAGCCACTAGGATGCCCCCGTAAGCTATCCCGGAGCCATGCCATAATCTGTCAGCAAATCATTAACAAACTGATGTAAGGGCAAATAGAACCCGACCACAAATAGAAATAGTGGCAGAAAGCATTATTCTATAGCTCTATCATCTCTATCATCGTGGTCACTAAAGTAGAACGTTCTTGGCAGAACCTCAAACTTGAGCTTAAAGTTCGACCACTGTAGCCCACGACACTCTAACAGTTTCTTTGCCTCATGCTCAATTGTACTGCATTCAACCTCAGGCTCGATCACACCAATGACCTTATTTGCCTCCACCCGCTTCACCAAAGCCTTCGCACCTATCAACATCTTGATCAAATAAGTAGAATGAGAAAAATAGAGAGAGAACTTATTATCTCAAAAATCAGCAGGGGATCAGTCGAAATGGGATTCCACTTTGCCCTCAATTTATAACACACCTAAAGTGACACTTTGAAAGCCTTAATGATCGCCTATATTCTCGAAAAACAACATTGTAAAAAGAGGCAATTAAAGCGGCTATCGTGGGCACGACTCTTCATCCGTAGCCTCAGTTCGTGTCACTTTATAACACTCCTTTGACTAAGGGGGACTGGTGTTGTACCTCCGTCAAACACATTCGGGAACTACTTTGGCTCTCTTCTCGTCCTACAACGGGTGAACCACCAAGTGCCGTCTTCGCACTACACTCTCATCATAGAGCTCGAAGATCCTCCCCTGGACACCTCTATACCTTCAGACCCATTAGCCTTCGAAGATTTATGCGCTCAGCCAATGCGTCGCGACAAGACAGCTATCAAGTCTGACTGAATTCGTAGCCTGACAAGACAAGCTACTACTTGCCAGCCGATCAATAGCCATCACTAGGCCTAGCACGATCTCATCAAGCGTCACTACATCTACAGCTCTAATGGGAATTTAAATACCCTCAAGACCGAAGACAAAGGGGACGACCCTCCACAAGGCTATAAGGCCCATTCTATACCATCCTCTCTCGACACGGCTCCGACCACCCAAGCTACATTATTTGTGGCTCTCGACCCAAGTCAACTAGGGGTGAACCGCCTGACTCAGCGACCAATCATGGTCCTTTGTGGCTCTTGGCTGGCCTCACAGTGGGTGAACCCTCAGCCTTCTCCCCCACACCATCCTTCGGCCACCATCTCCATCTCCTTGTTTGGTGTCGCCCAAAATCGGCATCAACAATACTAATTAGATTTTTAAAATAAATTGGATTTCTTTAAAAATAAACAAGATACAACAAATACAACACACACAACTCATAAAAAGGACATTAGGATAAAGTTCACCAAGAAAATATTGAAGAAAGAAAATTAAAACATGTAACCAAAGAGCATGTCCTTGGATACGTCGTTCATCTTCGATAGAAAATTCAACAACCATCATGAAAATATGTATACGTGTAGATTGAGAAAATTAATCTTCTAGATTATCCCGCTAACGGTTTTGATTGCCTCGACAAACTACCACAAAAGGAGATCTATTAATATTCGATTGTTAACTTTCCCTAATCAGAGGGTGCGACATGATGACCTCTACACGAAACGTAAGACTTCCATAAAGATTGACAAAAATTGTGCCATAGAGACAGACAAACAAACACAACAATATGTGCAAAAAAAAAAAATTCAAAACCGAGTGAATTCTTAATAACAGATAAAAGAATGAAATAGCCAGACAACAGCACTAAAACTACCGTCAGAAGTGATACTCTTGGAGAAAAAACTAGAAAAAATGCTTTACTGATCTGAAATCTTAAACCTTACCATCCAAATATTTCGACTATAATTTATAAAATAAATGTAAAGATTTTGTTTTAATTTTTAGGATTGTGATTTGATAAAGTTCAAAACAATTTTAATTTAACCTCTTGTTGTAACTTATTTAAATATTAATTAAATGATTAATATTATTTGTGACATTTGTTTTGATTTCATGCAGTTTTAGGCTCTAGTTTAGGACTTTTGGTTTTAAGTGCTGGGGTTTGGAGGCTTTATAAGATACTAGAAAGAAGAAAGAACAATAAGCTCAAACAAAAACTCTTTGAAAGAAATGGTGGATTATTGTTTCAAAAAAAGTTATCTTCAAATGAAGGTGGTCTTGATAAAGCTAAACTCTTCAGTTCCAAGGAGCTCGAAGCAGCTACCGATCAATATAACGAGAACAGAATCCTGGGGCCAAGGCATGGTTTACAAAGGAATGTTGCCGGATGGGAGAATTGTGGCAGTAAAAAAGTCTACGACCGTAAACGAAGGTTTTCTTGAGCAATTTATCAACGAGATCGTTATACTTTCTCAAATTGATCACAGAAATGTTCTCAAACTATTTGGTTGTTGCCTGGAGACCGAAGTGCCCCTCCTCGTCTATGAATTCATCCCTAATGGAACCCTTTCCCATTTCATCCATGACCAAAATGAAGAGTACCCGAGGTCATGGGATATGCGATTGCGCATTGCAGCGGAAGTTGCAAGTGCAAGTGCATACTTGCACTCATCTGCATCTGTCCCCATTTATCACCGAGATATCAAGTCTAGTAACATATTATTAGATGAAAATTTTTGAGCAAAAGTATCAGATTTCGGGACATCTAGATCGGTAGGTATTGATCAAACTCACTTGACTACTCGGGTGCTAGGGACTTTTGGGTACTTAGATCCCGATACTTCCAATCAAGTCAATTCACCAAAAAAAGTGATGTTTATAGTTTCGGTGTGGTTATTGTCGAGCTCTTAACAGGGCAGAAGGCAGTTTCAACATTTGGATCGGAAGAAGTGAGAGGCTTGGTTTCGTATTTTATGTCGGCGATGGAAGAAAATCGTCTGTCGGATATTATCGATGCCGAAATTGTGCAAGATGGTCTAAAGGATGAAGTGATTGCAGTTGCTCAACTTGCCCAAAGATGCTTGAACCTGGATGGGAGACTTAGACCAACAATGAAAGAAGTGGCAATGGAACTAGAGAGACTTAGAACTCGGCAAGGTGACTTCATCCCTCCGATCAACCAATACAATCCAACTGTTCATCGAGTGAGAATTGGGATATCACTTCATTCTCAACAGAATATAACACTTGCAGCATTACATCTACATCACAATCAAATGTCCGTCCACTTATGTTGGATACAACATGATTACGAATTGTCCAATGAAGTTGAAGGTTCAAGAAAAGCCACTGTGTACCACACCAGCTATAAATAATTGTGCTACTTGGAGAATAAATTCAGCTTGTAGGATATATGATGATTTTCCTTTTTTGTTGCCAAATATGATGAATTTATGCTTTCCTACTCGAATTTGTTTTTACAGAGTGTTCGGTTCACATGAATTGGTATGTGAATGCCTTGTTTATATATTTACAAAAGAGTTAGTTCTCAATCTGCTGCATTGCTAGCAGCTGTTCATTGGGAGACATAAGTTGTATGGAAAATTCTAAAGCTTATGCAAATGATTGGCTTCTGGTTTTAGGTGAGCATATCCTCGAACGCTTAAAATAATGGAAAGGGTAAATTACGTAAATCATCACTAAACTTTATTCTCAAACCTTATTTGGTTACTAAAGTTTCAAAACGTTCAATTTACTCACTGAAGTTTAGACATTCAACATTTTTGTCATTTTTTATTAATTTTTTGACGGCGTCTATTTACATGAGAAAGGAATAACTTCTTCAAGATCTGAATGGTAGAAAGCTTCATCGGCACGAGGAAAATAATATAATGAGAAACAGGCTCCATCCGACAACGAAAGTCGGAGATCGACAAGAGAGAAACCGAAAGGTTTTTGTCTGATTCGTGGACTTCAGGACACTTTCTGGTGAAATGAATGTCGAATTCTGGCTCAAGAGGCGAGACAAAGCAACTAGTAAAATTTGGTACCGAATGACCACCATCTACGATGCGCTTCCGACGACGGTGAACGGTGGAGCGATAAAAAAACACTTAATGTCTAAACTTTAGAGAGTAAATTGAACGTTTTAAAACTTCAGCGACCAAAATAGGTTTGAGAGTAAAGTTCATGAATGATTTGCGTAATTTACTCCTATGGAAAAGAAAACTTTAGGGTAAAGTTCACAAATAGTTACTAAACTTTGATCAGTTATTCAATTTGGTACCAAACTTCCAATTGCTTAAATTTTATCATTAAACTTTTACTTTTGCTCCAATTTGGCCACTGATCCATTAACAGATGTTAAAAGGGTAATTGGGTTGTTAAAATATTTTGTATACTAACTCATTTAATCCTCCACGTTTGCACATTTAATCAAGCAATGAGGGTTGAATTTATTATTTCTTTCGAATTAGAACTAAATTGTTTGAATGTGCAAACGTTGAGGATTAAATGTGTTATTATATAAAATATTTTAACAGCCACATCACCCTCTTAACGATTATTAACGGGTCAATGGCCAAATTAAAGCAAAACTAAAAATTTAATGGTAAAATTTAATTAATTAAAAATTAGGTATCAAATTAAATAATTAACCAAAATTTAATGTCCATTTGTGAACTTTACCCAAAACTTCAACTCATATCAACCATATTTTATTTCAAATTTCCGGGTAAACCAGAGAAGGAATCAGAGATAAAGTAGAGCTGAAGTTTTTTTTCTCTAATTTAGCATTGCTTTTAGGTAAAAAAACAATGCTAAACAGCTAACTTTTGGAGAAAAAACTGATTTTGAAAAGTACTTTTCAATCCAAACGTAAAAGCTAAAATTTTTAGCTTTTACGGTTGTAAAAATGCTTTTGGAAGCCAAATTATAATTTTACCCTTCATTTGTTATTGTGTTTATTTACAATTTATAAATTTATAATTCTTTACGAATATATAATTATATAATTAATAATTATTTTTTAGTTTAAAAGTTTTAATTTTATTATATTTTCATGGAACACGTACAACTGTTAAAAAATATATTTATTAATAAAAATATTTTTTATATTTTTATAATAATTTAAGCTGATATATTTCATATATTATAATATTAAAAAATTTGAATATCATTTATATATATACATACACATATATATAACTTACAATATCATGTCTAAAATGATCATTTATCCTCTTAAAAGTACTTTTTGACAGCAATGCCAAACACTAAAATCTTACAACCAACTTTTTAAAATTCATTTTCAAAATCTCTTTCTAACAACACTTTTAAAAATTACATTTCAAAAACAATGCTAAACTAGCCCTAAGTCGATAAGATTTCATTGTTAAAATTAAAATCTCCGACATCGACATTGGGGTACAAAATTATAGGTACTAGGCCATAGTACAACCTAGGGTTAGTAATGAGTCTGACATGCTCACAAGCTACTCGGATTCAGCTGTATCCAAGCTCTGCTTTACTGAGTTCAACTTAAGTTCGGTTCGAAATCTTAACAAACCGAGTCGACCTAAACTCGACTCGAAAAGCTCGTAAACAAGCTCGAAATATATATATATATATATATACATTTGTATGTTTCAGTGTTGTTAACTTGTTATCATGGTTAATTATTTTAAATTCTCTTCTTTTTATGGACTTGTATAAATAAAAAAAATATATTATGATTACTTACGAACTTCAAAAAAAATATTATTTTTTAAAACATTTTTCACATGTTTTCTAAAATTAAAAAAATATTTAAAAATAATTTAAGAAAGACAACAGACTGAGCCGAGCTCAAACTATTTAATTCGCGCTTAAGCTCGAGACTAAAATTTTATGCTCCATGAGCCTTGAGCTTAAACAGAATTCAATAATACTATTTTTCTAGCAGAGCCTGGACAGGATTAGGGTCGGCTGGTTATCACCCCTGGAAAGTATCAATTAAGCCATAAAATAATGATTGATTTTTAGAAGTACATTGTTCAAGAGAAAGACTGAGTCAACACGGCAATTAATTAAAAAAAAAGGCTCTAATCTTCACACACGCTATTCCTATAATTTACTCTCCAATATTCAGATGTTTTCCAATCGCCGAGAGAGAAAGGGTCATGGCCTTTCTTTGTATGTTCAACAAGCTAGCTCTGTTTGCAGCGGCGCTAACACTTACAGCAACTTCAGCAGCAGCTCAGGCAAAACCAGGCTGCCAAAGCCACTGCGGCGGTGTCAGCATCCCCTACCCTTTCGGAACAGGCGGAAGCTGCAACCTCAGCAGCAGACATTTCATTCGTTGCGACACCACTCTGAACCCCCCAAAAACACTCTTAAGATATCGGATCACCATGGGTTATGCCGAAGTTCAAGTCCTCCACATCTCTCTCGATGGTTATGTGCGCATCAGCTCGAGCGGGGACATAGGCTCCGACTGTTATAGTTCATCGGGACGTGTCTCGGATTCAAGTATAGGAATTTATTGGCTCTATGAATTCGCCATATCTAATACCAGAAACAAGTTCACGGCCATCGGTTGCGACACAATCGCCTACATCACCAGCTCCAGAATCGGGCTTAACTATTCGACCGGATGTTTAACGTTTTGTGGCAACGTCAACGATGTGATAAAGGGGTCTTGCTCCGGGATCGGTTGCTGCCAGACGTCTATTCCTAGAGGAATAAGGGGCTATGAATTCAACTTCGATAGCCGTCAGAACCATTCCAGTGTGTTGAATTTCAATCCTTGTAGCTATGGATTCGTCGTCGAAGATGGAGCTTATAACTTCTCTGTTTCAGATCTTTCTGATGCTAATTTCAACAAAAGGGAATTCCCACTTATTTTTGATTGGTCAATCGGGACACAAAATTGCACAGAAGCTCAAAGGGATACACAAAATTATGCTTGCAAGGAGAATAGTGCTTGCATAGATCCAGATAATAACGCTGGATATTTGTGCAAGTGTGTTGACGGTTTTCAGGGTAACCCTTATCTCGGCTGCCAAGGTATATATCAACTTCTCCTCCATTGCAGATTCATTTTGATGAAATTTGTTGTGCTGAATATCCATTTTTCTGGTCTGAAATGTTTGAAATTTTGCAGATACTAATGAATGTGAGACACTGAAGCCTTGCAGTGTTGGCGGAACATGTCATAACACACCTGGAAGCTATAGTTGTTCATGTCCTACAGGGTTCGAGGGTGATGGCTGGAAAAATGGATCTGGTTGCACTCAAACCAAACCGCGCCGCGAGAGTTTTAGCATTCTTCTCGTTACACTAGGTTGGTGCATCTAATTGATTACTCCTTACTTTCTTTATATTTCATACAATAAGTTGGTCTAGACTCTAGTAGGTTCAGATGTTAGATCCGAACAATATTGACTTGTGAATGAAATAAATTGAGTTGAAAGCATAGTTTGGTAATGTGCTTCTATAGTATCCAATCAAGATTAATCAACTAATGAACCGAATATTAATAGTTATACTCAGGCCCGTCTTTGAGGGTTGGCCAGAAGGGCGACGACCCAAGGCTCACCGCTCATAATGATAAGTATTTAATTTTAATTATAATTTAATTTTTTCTAATATTTATTATTAGAGTCCATTTTTTTTCAAAACTTGTTATTAGGGGTATACTATCACTAAAATTTATTTTTTTAATAATTGTTATTAGGGGTCTTTTTTTCAATACATGTTATTAGGGATCCATTTTTCAATGTTTGTTATTAGGCCTACTCTTAAAATTTAAATTTTTTCAATATTTATTATTATAAGTCCATTTTTTTGCAATACTTGTTATTAGTGGTCCAATATTTTTTCTAATACTTGTTATTAGAGGTTTACTCTTAAAAAACAAGTTTTTTTTTCAATATTTGTTATTAGGAAGTCTAGGTTTTTTTTCAATATTAGGGCCAAATTTTTCTAATATTTGTTATTAGGTACATACCATTAAAATTTAATATATTTTCAATACTTGTTTAGATCCCAATTTTTTCTAATACTTGTTATTAGAGGCCTGCTATTAAAATTTAATTTTCAATACTTGTTATTATAGGCCTAATTTTTAAGTTCGTCCTTAGGTCACTAAAATCTCAAGAACAGGATAATTATACCATCTATATATATATATATACTTTTTCCTTCAGTCTCAATAGTTTTTGTCCCTTATTGACTTTTTAAAAGTTAATTTTTTTAAACTTTGACCATGTTTATTTTAAATATTTTAAACAATTAAATTTTATAAAATATATATTTTAAAAACTACTTGATTAAATGTTTATAAAATATATATTTTTATATTTTTATCAATAATAAATTTTAAATAATAATTGGGAAAAGTCTAACAAAAAAAGTAATAAAGGACAAATTTAATGGGACACAAAAGTACTTGTTTAATCAAGAGTTTATAATATATTATAGGGTTTGATATCTTATTAGTAGGTACAACCACCACAAAGTTGTAGCTACGACGACATTATTTTTTCCTGAGCAGGTACAACAACCTCTCTTATTTTAAGGGAATATCGTTTATCGAAGTCTGAATAATGGGAATCCGGATGTGCGAATGCAACAATCTTTTGCATAATATTTATAATCTTTATTCAAATCAATTTTATTTTTAATAACCTAAATCGAATACGTAAAACTCGTTATGAGCATGGTCCTCTCAATTTAGTTTGCTCTTCATTCACAAATCACGATTCAAACCTTAACCTTTTTTTATTATATCTTATTTCAAACCGTAGCTTAAATGGAATTAATGATATAAGTGACATTTATTTTGATCTCATGCAGTTCTTGGCTCAAGTTTAGCGCTTTTGGTTCTAATTGTTGGGGTTTGGTGGCTTTATAAGATACTAAAGAGAAGAAAGAACAATAAACTCAAACAAAAACTCTTTGAAAGAAATGGTGGATTATTGTTTCAGAAAAAGTTGTCTTCAAATGAAGGTGGTCTTGATAAAGCTAAACTCTTCAGTTCCAAGGAGCTCGAAGCAGCTACCGATCAATATAACGAGAACAGAATCTTGGGTCGTGGTGGCCAAGGCTTGGTTTACAAAGGAATGTTACCGGATGGGAGAATTGTTGCAGTAAAGAAGTCCAAGACAGTAAACAAAGGTTTTCTTGAGCAATTTATCAATGAGATCGTTATACTTTCTCAAATTGATCACAGAAATGTTGTCAAACTATTAGGTTGCTGCTTGGAGACCGAAGTGCCCCTCCTTGTCTACGAATTCGTCCCCAATGGAACCCTTTCTCATTTCATCCATGACCAAAATGAAGAGTACCCGAGGTCATGGGATATACGATTGCGCATTGCAGCGGAAGTTGCTAGTGCGATTTCGTACTTGCACTCGTCTGCGTCGGTCCCCATTTATCACCGGGACATCAAGTCTAGTAACATACTATTAGATGAAAGGTTTCGAGCAAAAGTATCAGATTTTGGAACATCTAGATCTGTTAACATTGATCAAACTCACTTGACTACTCAAGTGCTAGGAACATTTGGGTACTTGGATCCTGAATACTTCCGGTCAAGTCAATTCACTGAGAAAAGTGATGTTTATAGTTTCGGAGTGGTTATTGTCGAGCTCTTAACGGGACAAAAGGCAATCTCAACATCCAGATCGGAAGAAATGAGAGGCCTAGTTTCGTATTTTATGTCGGCAATGGAAGAAAATCGTCTGCAGGATATTGTCGATACTGAAATTCGGAAAGATGGTCTAAAGGATGAAGTAGTTGCAGTTGCTCAACTTGCCCAAAGATGCTTGAACTTGGATGGGAGACATAGACCAACAATGAAAGAAGTGGCCATAGAACTAGAGAGACTTAGAACTCGGCAAGGCGACTTCATCCCCACCGATCAACCGAAACAATCTGAGCTCTTTGTGAGAAAAGCCACTGAGAGTTGGGATTTCACATCATCCTCAACAGAAATTTATACGAATTGCAGCATTACATCTACATCAGAATCAGATGTCCGTCCACTTATGTTGGATACAGTTTGATTAGAACATCTCCCAGTTTTTACTATGCTCCTACTGATGACTCTGTTATTTGAATTAACACTAATTTAGGATAGAACATAAAATCAAAGACAGCATGTTAGTGATGTCATTCTTTCCTTTCGAGCATTATTTTGTCAATTAGTGCTGTTTCTGAGATAATTGTAATCTATCTGTCAAATGCAAAATCCATGTGCTGCTTGATGATGCATTCCTCCTCTTTGTGTGTCTCTCATTGAACTGAAAACAAACATGATC
The DNA here is from genome assembly GCA_019671005.1 of Hibiscus mutabilis. Taxonomy (NCBI): domain Eukaryota; kingdom Viridiplantae; phylum Streptophyta; class Magnoliopsida; order Malvales; family Malvaceae; genus Hibiscus; species Hibiscus mutabilis. The sequence continues at coordinate 48,255,311 of CM033736.1, forward strand.
AATGGGTGTTTTCTTTATTATTTGCACTTACTTTTGCTGACAACAATTGTTTTTAATCCCAGAGATTTGCTGAAAAGGTAGCTTCCCTAACATCCTGGAGAAAATGGATGCATAAAGCAGTGAATTTTAGCGATGCATCTTTTTTCTATCTTAACATCCTTATTATACGAACTGAAATCTCCTCCCCCCTCTTAATACCCAAACACTAAAAAATAAGATTTAGAGTTTAGAATTAAGATTAGAGTTTAGTGTGTTGGATAAAGACGAATATATAATGGTACAATTCATGTCATTAAGGACTAGTTGGTACAGTGGTAAAGGCTTGAGAATTTCCCCTAAAGGTCATGGGTTTAAAATCCGTCATCACCCGATTGTTAGAATAATTTATTAAATTAAATTAAAATTAAGACCAATTTAATATAATAGATAACTAACAGGGACTAAAAGTGTAATTATATAAATTTTCGTTAACAGTGACCTTATTTGGGTGGTCGCACAAATAGTTTACCCATAATTTAATAATACTTAATATTTTAATATTTATAATATATGAAATATATCATTTTAAATAATAATAATAATAATATTTTTTTTGGTGATATGCATGTCAGTCGTACGATTTATGTTCAAGGTGCAAGGTTGCCCCTTCCAACATTGACGGATGTAGTATATAAATTGGGGGTGAATTAACCCCACAAAGTGGTATAGAAATCCTCAATACCTCATGCTTTACTCCTGGCTTTGCCACTATCTCTCAGTAATATTATCTCCAAGGTTTAAACTTGTTTCCTCCTTTTAGGAGTGCAATATACCTTATCAATGCACTCAACACTTGTTGGTAATAATAATAATATTTTTATAATTTATTAATAATATTTTGATAAATAAAATTTTAATTTAAAATGTTTTAAGTAGTTAATACAACTTATTTATGGTGAAAGCTTGAAAACGAAATGAAACTTGATAATTGTAATTATAAATAATAAATATTACATGTCATAAAAAGATAGAAATTTTTTGAGGGCATTGAGATCATAAATTATGGAATTAACTTGAAAGAAGTTGAAAGGGTAAAAAATATTTTACCCCAAATGCAAAATGTCATAAAATATTTATATTATATTTGGTCATAAAATGTCATAAAGTGATAGAAAATGAAGGAAATTACACGTCATAAAAATTAATTCTAAGGGGTGCGGCTGCCTCTTAGCACTCTCATAGGTCCGTCCCTTGTTAAGGAGAAGGAACAACAAGAACAAAGGTAGAGGAAGTTATGAGGCCGAGTAAAGTCGAGGTTATTTTATGGTTGTATTTAAAATTTGTAGTTATTTTTTAAAACAATATTATCTCCGAAAATTTTCTTAATTAGGTCAAACAAAACCGTTCTTCTTTTTAACTCGTATTTAAAAGCTTAAATTTTGGTATTAATTGATACAACACATTTCTTGATTCCGACCGATATGGAATTGAGAATTTAATTTATCTCACATATTAATTTTTTTAAATAGTCTAAATGAGATACTAAGGGTTTTTCGCTTTCCTATCTTAATTAATAGTTAAATGTTTAATCATCATGTCAGGAATGAAACAATTTTAAGATTCGTCAGCGACGTATACAATTATTTTAACCCAAATATCTCATTTTTAATGTTATTTATGTTTCTCACACTTAAGCAAAATTACTTCTAGCTCTAACACTTTTTGTAGGAATTCGTTCGGATGATATGACCACGTCCATTAAAAAAATAAAAATTTATGGAACTCGTCGTACTAATATGGCGTGATTCATTAATTTTTATTTTTAATGAAACTCACATCCATGCGAGTTCCTATAAAGTATGCTAGAATCGAAAATAATTTTGTTTGGATGTTAGAAATATAAATAATATTAAAAAATGAGATGTTGGGTAAAAAGGCCGACATATATTATTTTGGACCTATAAAACGCTAAAAATTAGTCACTAGACTATTTGAATACTAGATTCCATATCCAAAATATTTTCCAATAATTAATGATTAAAGATTATCATATTTTCCTGTCTCTGAATGGAAAACCCTAACGGTCGACCATCGGAAGGGCTTACTCTGTCTCGCCGGTCCTCTACTTTAGAACGTTCTGGTCCTGAGGGTCAACTAGATGGCCAACGATCGGGGGATACCCCGAAGGATGGTAAGGGTAGTTCGACAAAAAACTCTATAATGGTTCAGTATCTTTAGGGACTATGGTCGGTGCTGGTGATGCCCCATCTGATGGAAACCCTAATCGCACAGTACGCTTTGCGTTCCCGCCCATACTAGAGTGGTGGGGTTCTCTGATTCCACCTGAAGATCAACGGGTATCCAAGAAGGGTAGGAACGCCGACAATAAAATTTGCATGGCTGTAAAAGAAAACACTACAAGTCCTGTTTTGGGAAACTCGGGAGTGGAACCGCCATTGGATATATGGAAACAGATGATCGTCTGGTTCTGACGGATAGTTAGGTGGTGTCTACGACTGCGGCTCATAATATTCTGAAAACCACATATGCGAGTGCGGTGCAGGAAAGAGCAGCTACATCGAATAATAAACCTGATAGGGTTTTAGAAGATGAGATTGTAGTGAATGTTAAAGATGTTAAGATTAACTATAGTGGGGTGGTTCCTTCAATTAAGTTTTCGGAACGTATTCATGAACTTATAGATGCTAGAATGAGAACTACAGTTATTGCCTGTCTGCTCGAAAAAAAGAATGGCTTTAGAGCACTCCATGTCAGACTTCTAACGCTTTGGTCTATTACTTGAAACTTTCAGCCAATTGACTTAGACAATGACTATTTCTTACTGAAGCTTGATCATGAAGAAGATTATTCAAAAGTCTTGACAGGGGGCCATGGACTATTTTTTGTAGCTATCTGACAATCCAACCAGGTGAAATGACACAAATATTGTGTCCCCCATTTTTTTTCCAACTATATGGCATTCCCACTTTATTTTCAACAATATTGTTGTTTCTACCGTAAAAGTGAAGTCGGATTCTCCTCTACCCGACTTTGAATAATATTTTTTGAGATAATATCAAAAAATAGACCAAAGTCGGATTGCTCATCCTCTAACTTCAAACAGTGCCCGGATCCTTTAGGCACGTCCACGTGGCAGCCATGCAGAGTTGCGTCTACTGTTGGAAGTCGGACTGCTCTCCCTCCGACTTCAGCTGGCCTGGATCCTATAGGCACGTCCATGTGGCAGCCATGCAGAGTTTCGTCCACTGTTGGAATTCAGACTGCTCTCCCTCCAACTTCAGCTGGTCCGTTGCAGGGTGTAGTGGTGCAGTGTTTGCATGCGTGCACGTTTGCACGCCTCGTAAATGAGGCAGCTGCATGCATGCCTCGAAAATGGGAATTTTCATGTATTTTAATTAAAGATTGATTGGAGGCTTGGTAGGTGGGTTGGGTGGTTGAGATTTAAAGTTGTTGGGGGTTAAATAGGGGTTGAAGATAGTGGTTTTTTGTAATGAAAATTTTGAGAAGATAAAGTAAAGAAGAAAAAAGAAGACTTGGAGAAAATTTTGTAAGTAGATATAAGATATGTATTTTATTTTTTTAATTTTGAAATATTATTTTAATTCAATAATTTAATTTTTAATGTATGTTTTTGTAGTTATTACGATTTTTTTATTTTTTAAGTTAAAGTTTTTGAATTTTATATCGTTATATTTTTTAATTTTGAAGTTGATGTTTGAATTTTTTATATTTCATTTTTTTGTGTTAAATAGGTGGTTGTAGAGAAGAAAATTTGTGAAGAGATTGAGTAAAGAAAGGAAGATTTGAAGAAAATATAGTAAGTATATATGTATTTTATTGTTTAATCTAAGTTCTTTATTTTTTTTAAATTTCTTAAGTTGATGTTTGAATTTTTTATGCTTGAATATTTGGAGAAAATATAGGTAATTAGTATATGTGTATTTTATTGTTTAATTTATGGTTTATTAGATTTTTTATAATAATTTAAGAAAAAACGAGTATATTGAGACTAAAATGAGTATATTGGGAAATTTGAGTATTAATGAGTGAAATATTAATTTTTAGAGGATTTTATAGAATATTGGCGGAATGTTATTGAATTTGTTAGTTATTGAACATAATGAATTTTGATAAGGGGAAATAGGACTTGAATGATAAAATTAGTAAATTAGTGACTAGTTTATAAAGAAATCCTAAAATTGAAGGGTTTTAAAGGCAAATTGCCGAATGATATAGAGACTAAGAAAAAAAATGTTTTTCATTAATTTTTAATTTTTAAGAAAAACTTTTTTAATTTTCAAGGAGTTATGTAGGCAAAAGTATGGATGTGATTTTTTTAATTTTTAGTCTTTTAATTTAATTTAGTAGTAAGTTGTATTATTTAGGTAAAATGACACAAATTTTAGAATTGTAGTTTAAGTGAAAATTTAATTAATGATGATTGATTGATTTAAATTTAATTTAATAAGTTGATTTAGCTATGTAATTTTTAAATGGTGTAGTAGTTTTTTAAATTGCATGTAGTTAGTAGTAGTGGAATTGAAATTTAATCCAATCCAAGTTGATTTATTTAGTCATTGTAATAAATATATTAGAGTTTAAATTTAAATTTCGTAGAATTATAGAAAATTACATTTAGTTAGTTAAGTTAAACTAAAAATATTTTAAATTTTGTTTTTTTAGTTGAATATGTTTATTATTTTTTAATATAGTAGATTTAGTCCCGAGTTACTAACATATTCTTACTTGTCTTGTAGGATGGCTAAGCAAGCTCTTCTGTTGCGGTTACATGATCAACATGTTACTAGTCTCACGGTTGATGAGTTGGTACAATTTTTTTAATAATTTATTTCAATTACTTATGTTTTTGTATTTTAATTTAAATTGTTTGATATAATTATATTTATTTATTAATGTATTATTTACAGGATGTGGAGGATACATTTAAACATCATCTGACCATGGCCAAAAATAATTCGGACGATCGAATCATTAAATTATTGTAATTGTTTGGATTTTATCACTTGACCTTTATTCGTGGGTACAAGTTGGTGCCCAGGTTGATTACAGCTCTGATTGAGCGTTAGAGGCTGGAAAAATATACGTTTTATATGCCGTGTGGGGAATACACGATCACACTTGAAGACGTGGTCATGTTTATCGGGTTACCGGTAAACGGGATGCCATTGACCGAGCAGACGGAAGGTACACCTGAAAATATTTGCCAGGAATACCTTGAGAAGGTAGCGTATGGATCAAATTTGAAAGGGTTTCGTGTGAAAATGAGTTAGTTTCAAAGTGAATTTACACTCGATCAATATAGTCTGGTTGATGCGATTTATAATGTCAGTCGAGCCTATATTCTATAGCTCATTGGAGGTATACTGATGCCGGATAAATCTAAAAATCTTGTTCATACATGGTATCTCTATTTTTTGAAGCATTCGCGGACAACTGCTAAATATAGCTGGGGATCGACCATATTAGCGTTCTTGTATCATGAGTTGTACAAGGGCACTAAACTAGAAAATGGTCATAAGGTTCGGGTCATTGGTGGATGTTTGCTGTTGTTGCAAGCGTGGGATTGGCAACGACTTCCCTTTTGGACACCGATTACTCAAACACCAATACAGTTCTCTTTTGTCGCCAGGAAATAATTGCGAATTTGAGTTGAATTTTTTAATTAAATTTATTTAATTTTAAAATATTATTTTGATTTGTATGCAGATGGTGCAAGAAAAAAAAACGCACACGAGATTGGCGAACAACAACGCGAGAGTATTTAGAACTCAAATTGATTTGTACTGTCAAGAACATGTATCTGATTAAATGTATTGTTTACATTTTAGTTAAATATTTACAGTTTATTATTTATATTATAGTTAGTTAGATGTATTATTATAATAATATTTATTTTGTAGTTTATTTGGATGTCGTACAAGGATGATCGCATTTTTGTACTGGATGATCTAATGAAGGATTCTGATCAGTGGTGTAGTGTTACACTGCTGATCCACTTTGTGTTTGTCGAGTTTCACTTTGTCGACAAGGTGCTGAGGCAATTTGGCTTCCATTAGTCGATTCCATATATTCATATTGATCATGACTATCTACACCAGTATGATGGACGTGGCAGGGCATAGGTAAATTGGGAAGTCACACATGCTCAATACATTAATATGTGGAACAATAGAGTTTCAATGTTATCGTATCGCGTTCCAATCCAAGAGGATGATTTTGATAGGTCAGAGTACTTGATCTACTTTTGTAATAATGGAATGTTGTACTTAACTACGGTCGATGGACGGGAAAATACCAAAAATATAAGAAAAAATATGGTGGTAAGGGTGAATCCTCTACGAGTGTAGTGGGCGCATCTCAAAATCCCGTTTGGAATTCATCCGTTGAAAACTGGCCAACCACATGCATGTAGAAGCACCTCTGATGGCGGTATAGGAAAAAGAACCGCCTCATATGCCCTCAGTACAACCAGAAATGGCCTCAAGCTCCTCAGATACTTACGATTTTGACGATGTTGTTTTATACACACCCAAGTTTTATCCTCCATGGTCACACATTTACTCGAACATGAATTTTTCAATTTATTTACCAAAAACTATGGGAGGGGTGAGCGATCGATATTTCTTCACAACACTGCCTCCTATGCCCTCGGTGAATGAGGAAGTGACTAAAGAGGTCATCGATGATGAAGAGGATCCTGAGGCACCACATAGGCCACAACGTGATCGAAGAGCGTCGCAATCATATCTTTCGACCACACCCCGTTATGGCAAAAAATTACATAAGAAATAATTTTCTACCTTTTGTATGGTACGTCTGAGTTTGAATTTTACCATTTGTTATTTTTCAATGTTATTGTACTATTTTGTAATAAATGAACGACTTTTTGATTAATTACGAAAAAATAAATTATTGATTAGCTAACTAATTAATTATATTTTTACAATTTAGTCCTTAATTAGTAATAAATGAGTGGTTTTTTAAGTTAAAGTCTTGTGATAAACATGATGACCAAAAAATATTAGTGGAGATAGTTGTAAATACATAAAATCACTGAGGCATAGGCACATATCTTGGTTTATTTGGACAGTTTGATTTCGAATGTCCTTCAGTCCTGCATATGGTACATCTCTTTCGTTTTCCACTCTCTCTGTGATGAAGATCCATACTGGTATAAATGCAAGTCGATCTAGGTCGGCCAGTTGGAGTTCTATGGAGTGTAGGATTCAGTAACCATTTTTCATGCTCTACTGATAGCCAATACTTTGAATTCTTGATCAGTGGGAACTCAATTCTGTAAATATTTAACATATGGTGGAGACTGAAGCATTCATCAACATATGTGTATGGATTAACCCCTACAACCATACATGCTACAACTGCATGAGCACATGGATATTGCCACACCTGGAACTCGCCACAGCCGCACCACCTACGTTTGAAATTAACTTGAAATACATTTGAGTGGGCTGCTTCGTTGTTGCATCTAGAACCAACAACATCAAAAGTCTGATTCATTTGGTCGAATGCGTGAACGGTTAGTGATGTTGCATTCTTCACATTATTCTGTATTTTCGTCACAATATCATGAGCCCAACGATGACTCCTATTTATTAAGCACTCGATATGCTTTTCTTTAACGTATCAAACCTTAGCCAACCGGTAGCACGTCTCTTTTACCAAGCTTGCTATTGGGAGATGACGTGATCCTTTTATTACTCCATTTATGCACTCCACAAGGTTGGTTGTCATTTTCCCGTATCGTCTACCACCTTCATCATACGATTAGGCCCATCTTTCCCTCTCGATATTGTTTGCCCAACTCCAAATATGCTCGCCATATTTCATTAAATTCTTCATGTTCCTCTCAAAATCTGGCCGTGTTAGTAGATATCATATGTAATAATATATGTTGTTAGTATATAGAAAAACCAAAGCACATAATTGGATGTAATGATTTTTGAAAAAAAATGACACTTACCCTTGCTTAAAATCTCATTATGAAGGTATTGATTTTTGAACTGCTCGTAGATGTTCTTACCGATGTGACGAACACAATATGCAAGGTATACGTGCGGAGGTGTCCAACGACTTCTCTATCGATTTTGATACATGTCTCTTGATCGAATATAATGCATACCCCATCTTCTCGGACAACATGCTCACATAAATTGGTCAAAAAAATCCATGCTTCTGCCGTCTCTCCCTCAACAATTGCGAATGTAATTGAAATGACATTGTTCTCACCATCTTTCGAAATGGCAATCAACAGTACATGGGAGTATCTCTCGTACAGACACACTCCATCGACTTGGCTCATACGTTTACAAAATGGAAAGTATTCAATGCATGGCTTGAATGCCTAGAATAGTCGATGGAAAATTTTATGCCCTTTAACCAGTTGGCCTTGTCGATCGTATGCATCTATTGTTTGATACCTCACTATGGTGTATGGGATGAAATGTGTCATTGGTAGTAATAAAGTCGGTAGCTCATTGTACGACTTATCATAATCACCATACACCGAATGCAATGCCTTATCCCTTGCACGCCACCCCTTCTTATATTTTATTTGATATTCAAATTGTTACGCAATGGTTGCCTGAATCGTTGAAATGAGAACCCTTAGATTTGCTTCGACCAACTTCAGCACGTGATGACTTATTACATTCGAGTCCAATTTGGTGTAGTCCTAGTTGATGGATGTTCGTAAACATGTGTGATCGTCGTTGTACTTTGTAACCTCCCAATGATTTTTCCTATGAAGCTTCAACACTCGAATCTTCCAATTGCACTCTTGTCCATATTTCACACACTTCGTAAATAAGGTCCTCAGGGTGGATTCTACAACCACGTAATCCACATGCTTCTTGATGCTATTCTCTTTAACTACTAATATAGCTTCATTTTTTCATTAAATTAAAGCCCGGTAATTCACCATATTAACTCGAAGTTAATTGAGGTATATTTGGGAATTACGGCGCCCTCATAGCATCGAAATCCACCAAGTTCATGTTAGCAGGAGGTTCATAGAATGTAATGTCACCCCAGATCGGAACAAATTCTCTAACACCAAAATCAGGGGCATCGCCAACGTCATCAGGATCCCCAATATCTTCATCTTTGCTGGAATCCTCAAGTGTTTCTCCCTAATGACCTTTGAGGTTCTCAACATTAGCATCAATAGTCAGATCAACAACCGAATCAACAGTCAGCCCGTATGATGTTGTATATGTCGATGACCCACCTTGATGAAATCCACTAGATGTCCCACTTGCCAACATTGTGACAAAACTGCCTCTAAACATATCAAACTCATTGCCGAAACCCATTTGACCAGATTCCCAAACTACGTTTCTAGATGGTTCGGGAACATCACGCACCTCAACAAACAACTCGACATTTTTAATATCCATAGATTCATGCTCTGCAATCATTATTCCAACATTTATATTATCTTAGAGAGATTTTGCAGAATATCTGACTAGATTGTGACATGTCAGCCACCGATAATGCAAAACCATGAATCTCAGCTCCAATTTTCTCGAATATATTCTCCTTCATTTCTCGAAGAGTGATTTCCTTTTCAAATCTCATCTTCGTAGGGCTTTCATATTCAAATATAATACCGGCATCAATTTTCATAATTTATCCATTGTAATGGACATTCGCCATAAATCTGTTGTTGCTCATTTTCTTTACATGTTCAAAAATATATATTTTCAATTAAAATACACAAATCAAAATGAACATACTAAAATTTTACTAAACCTAATTTTAAACTATAAATAACAATAATTTTAAAAAATACTACTTATTTATGGAATTATTTTAAATATATATTCGAATAGAATTTAAAATACACTAAACCTCATTTTTTATCTAATTGAACACCACTACTATAATCCTAAACAAAAATAAAACATTCATCGTTCTAACATAAAAATTAAATTTCAAACAACTTAAAATGTTAGATAGATAATATAAAATTAAAATTTTGAACCGTCTTACAATATTTTTTTCCACAACTTTCTTCTTCTTCTTCTCCTCCCCCTCCTCCTCCTTTACTCAAATTTTCACTCAATTTTTTTCTCTAACAAATTACCTTTAACCTCACCTATTTAAAAAAAACCCACAATTTGTGCCTTACATACCCCTGCCACACTTTTATCTTCACTAATAAGTTTTTAATCAAAAAATTTACACTACCCCTATATAATTTAAAATTATTTTAAAATTTAAATTTTAAAAACACCCTACCACCTTTTATCCCTAAAAATCAATCTATCTATCAGTCCACTTCCGCACCTACACTACACCACCTACACTGAACCGCTGCACACCTACACTGTACTGCACTACTGCCACCCATTGCCACCAACACAGTCGAGCACTGTTTGAAGACACAAGGACTACACCTCGTCTTTGAACAGTGCATGCATGATCCATGCACGCCACGTGGGTTAACGGACATTGTTTGAAGACGGATTAAGGGCACTTTGACTTCAATTTTTCAATGTTGGAAGTCGGATTCCAAGCCCTACGACTTCAATATTTTAAAATTAAGATGGAAAATGATGTTCAAAGACGAATTGAACACAATACGACTTTACTTTTACTGTAGAAACAACAATATTGTTGGAAATAAAGTGGCCAGTACCATATTTTGGTCAAAAAAAGTTCAGACACAATATTTGTGTCTTTTAGCCGTCCAACCATGGAGTACGTCTTTCTCGACTTCCGAGAAACTTCCCTCGCAGGTTATTGCATGGGTTCGCTTACCTGGTTTGCCGTTCCATTACAACAGAAAGGCCTTATTCTGTTGGATCGGCAATCTGATAAGAAAAGTAGTAAAGGTGGATTATAATACGAATGCAGGTGAACGAGGACACTTTGTGTGGCTGGCGTGATTGTCAATCTTAATAAACCATTAGTTCCCAGTTTGAACATTGACGGTTTCAATCAAAAGTTGGAATATGAAGGTTTGAACATAATCTGCTATGAATGTGGGCTATATAGACATACGAAGGATTGGTGTGGTAAATCAATCAACCAAGCTGAATCGAATGCGCAAGCCAAAGAAGCAAATGTCCCTTCGGACGAGACTGTGACATGTGGTCCGTGGATGGTGGCAACAAACAGGGATCATCGTTCGCGAAAGGAAATAGCTCCTAAGAAAGATGCTAGTGGTGGTTCGATTCTCTTAAAAAACTCCAGGTTTAACGCGATACAAGAGCTCGAGGAGGAGAATGCGTCCAGATGACCAGTAATATGAACCGATCAAAGAAAGCTACAGAGAGTAAGAAACCTGATAGTGTGCATAACCTGGCTCAGTCATCATTACGTCTGGGCGTTGTCTTGTCCGCTAGGGCAGGATCGAGTAAGGACCACGGCTCGAAAGCTAAACAAAATCAGCCTGTTCTGACTGCTGTTGGGAAGGAAGTCTAAGATATGGTTGTACGTTCGGTTTCACAATGGGGTAATCACTCGGTAGCTCTCATAGTAGAGGAGGGACAAGATTTTCAAATGCAAACTGGAGGTAATATTGTGACTACTTCGGGTAATAAGCAACGTCGTAAAAATGATTTACCAACTAAAGGCCTTTGGATTCGGAAAAATTCTGAATTCAAAGTCCCTACCAAGCCTTTCTATCTCGGAATGGATGAGCCTAGTCCCAAGTAAAACAAGGGATAGAGGGTTATCGAAAGACACAGAGGAAATCAGCCTATTGCATAGGGGTGGGGTAACCGCGCGTTTGAACATGACAGATCAACAAAGAACAATAGAAGGTAGCTCACCGAGTCTGACTGTACCACATTCGCAGGGTGAGGTTAATTCGCAGGAAGGAGTGGTTATTAACTCTTTGTCCACGGATTGAGAGATGAATTTGTAGTGAGTTTCTTACCTTTTCCATTATTTTTAATGATTAATTTAATGTGTTGGAATACTCAGGGTTTGGCCAGCCCTACGTTTCACTGTTATGTCAAGAATTTTGTTAGGTTGCACGAACCGCAAGTGGTAGTATTGGTAGAGCCTCGGATAAGCGGGTTGCGGGCAGATAAAGTTTTGGCTAAGCTCGACTTTCCTAACTCGTTTCGTGTTGAAGCAAATGGTTTCTGTGGGGGCATTTGGCTCTTTTGGAAAGATTATGTTTTGATTAATATCGAACACATCTCCAATCAATTTATCCATTGTCGGATACATATTCTGGGATTGAAGGAATGGTTTTATTTTATATCAATATATGCAAGTCCAAATGTTTCTTCACGCAGGATTTTGTGGAACCATTTGGAGGATCTCAACCCAGGGGATAATGTCGCATGGATCTTAAGAGGGGATTTTAACTCCACTTTGAGCAGCGATGAACGTAGTGGAGGAGCTACCGAGCTAGTATTAGATCTGGGGTGAATGCTCTATTTTCTGATTTTGTTTTCAACTTGGGTCTTATTGACGCAGGCTTTACGGGTCCCCATTTTACATGAAGTCGGGAGAATTTATACAAGCGTCTAGATCAATATCTTATTAATGAAGTGGTTTCCTGGACCTTGGTTTTCTCTGTCTTCTATTTGGACCATTTAGGTCGGATCACATACCAATATTATTCAAGCCAGCATTACGCAACTCGAGTATGATACAACGCCCGTTTTGTTTCCTCGCATGTTGGCAAGACCATCCGAACTTTTGTGATATGCTGCCTTCTTGTTGGGATAAAAACTGAGATATAGAAGAGAATATTGTCGAGTTTAAATCCAAAATAGGAGTATGGAACTTGGATTTTTTGGACATATTATCCAGGAAAAACGTTGGTTAATGGCTCAAATTTCTGGTATTGATCGAAAATTAGAGCAATATTGTTCCAACTCCTTAACTAGGCTACACGGTAAACTTGTTGCCCGGTTGGAAGAGGTACTTGAGATGAGCTATTATTATGGTTCCAAAGAGCTAGAACAAAAGCGGTTATCCTAGGGTGTATGTAATACATGATATTGTCACGTGTGTACCATAAGTCGTCGAAAGAAGAATTTCATCACTACTCTTAAACTCTTGGATGGCAATTGGAGCACGAATCAAGGATTTCTCTGAGGTTTAGCGGTCTCGTACTTTCAGGATTTATTTTCAGCATCGTCGAGCCCCTTGCCAATTTTTCCTATTGTGGGGCACTTTCGGGAGTTAACTCATTTGGAAAAGCAAGAGCTGATCACACTAATTTTAAGCGAAGAAGTAAGGCAGGTGATTTTCTCTATGAGCCCATTCAAAGCTCTGGGTATTGATGGTTTACACGCTATTTTTTATTAACGAAATTGGGCTTTGGTAGGAGAAAATGTTTGTGATCTAGTTAAAAAGGTTTTGCATCAGGTACTTTGCCTGTATTGCTTAATTCTTCTTTGCTTGTGCTCTTGCCCAAGGTTGATAATTCGGAGTTTATTTCACAATTTCGACCTGTCAGCCTCTACAATATCTTATATAAAGCGGTTACGAAAATTATTGTTAACCGTATGAAACCCTTTCTTTCGTCTTAGATTTCTAATAATCAAACAAGTTTTGTTCCTGGAAGATCCATTACAGATAATATTATTATAGCTCAAGAAATTATCCATTCAATGCGAAAGAAGAAAGGTAATGTAGGTTAGATAAAATTGAAGATTGACTTAGAAAAAACCTATGACAAACTTGATTGGGGATTTATCCAGGATACTCTTGTGGATCTTGGCATTCCAGATGATTTGCACTCTTTGATCATGACCTGCGTCACGTCGGTTTCAACTCAAGTCTTATGGAATGGTGTGATCTCTGAAGTGTTTACTCCCTCCTGAGGTATTCGCCAAGGTGATCCACTTTTCCTATATCTCTTTGTTTATGCATGGAACGTCTTGCTCTTACGATACAAGTTGGCATCAGTTTGGGTGCTTGGAGACCGATTCGTCTTTCCCGTAATGATCCTGGTTTGACTTATTTATTTTTTGCAGATGACTTGGTGCACTTTGCCAAAACATTATTAGACCAGGTTGCAGTTGTGCAGAAGGTACTTATGGTTTCTGTGCCAGTTCAGGCCATAAGGTTAGTTCTTTTAAAACTCATATTTATTTCTCTGGTAATGCTTCGCCTACGTCAAGAATGGATATTTTTCAGATCTTAGGTTTTGATGAAGTTAGTAACTTCGGTATGTATCTTAGAGTCCCTCTTCTACACAAAAGAGTGACTAACGATACACATGGGTATATTCTCCAAAAATTCAGGACAAATTAACAGGTTGGAAGGCAAAACACCTTTCTCTGGCGGGACGTATCACGCTTGTCAAATCTGTGCTCTCTTCTATTCCGGCTTTTACAATGCAATCGGTTCTGCTCCTTAAAGGTGTTTGTGACAAAATTGAAAGTATTATTTGCAAATTTCTACGGGGAGGAACGATTGTTAAAAGAGGAATTCCGCTTGTTAAATGGGAGAACATATGTAAACCACCATCCGAAGGAGGTCTAAGCATTCACCAAGTCTTTTCACAGAATAAAGCTTTCCTAATGAAGGTAGCATTTAATCTATTAGCTCGGCCGGATTAATTGTGGGTGTAGGTGTTACGCGCAAAATACAATTGGTCTTCAGGGGTTTTATACTCGATCCATAGAGGGAGTTTCTCTCGTCTTTGGCAAGGCCTATCGAAGATTTGGGATAACATGAAAGATGGAGTAGCGTGGAACATTGAGAATGGCTCAAATGTTCGCTTTTGGATTGATCCTTGGATTAGTAACTTAGGCCCTTTAATTGATCATGTGGTGGAGCCTGGTAATGTTGCCAACGTGAACTCCACAGTATCAGACATGGTAAATAGGGAAAAGGAATGAGATTGGCCTATATTTAGTGACGTCCTATCCCCAAGCTTGGTGCTCCAGATTGCGGCAATAAAGCCACCGTGGGAATCTACAACAGAAGGGGTTCCAGGATATCGTTGGGATCTGCTCCGCTCATTCTCTATCCGTTCAGCATACTCAGTGATTACTAATGACTTTACAGTTACGGACGATAAAGGTTGGTCTTTGATTGCTAAGTACAAAGGCTCACCTCGTGTCCGAACTTTTCTTTGTCTTGTTTATTGGAATAGGATTCTTACGAACCACGAACGGGTAAGGTGCTCAATAGCTAGTGATACGAGTTGCTCTAGTTGTGGTGCGGTTGTTGAAGACACCTTACATGTATTAAGGGACTGCCCGATAGCTTTGGCAATTTGGACTGTTATTATAAAACCCGGGTTGATTGGAGAATTTTGTTCTTTATCTCTTCGTGATTGGTCATATTCCAACTTGAATAGCGGCTGTCAGTATCCTAATAATCCGCTGCATTGGGATATCATGTTTGGTTATTTACTATGGTACCTTTGGACACAACGGAACATAAGGATTTTTGATTCTGATCGGATTCTGTAGGAATCGCTCCTTGCCCGATGTAGCAGACTGGTCTCGAAAACTAGGTAGTAGACTCAACAGCAGCAACCAGCAACCAGCGCGGGACGCACGCAGCATTGCTCGAGACGCTGGCTACCACCCCTGAAAATTGGGTGACGTGTAACGCTGACGACTCGTATCGAGCGACAACAGGAGGTGCTACATGTGGTGGCGTTTTTCACAATCACCATGGAGAATGGATTGTGGGTTTCATTAAAAGTATAGTGTCGCGAACATTTTTAAAACCGTGTGTAAAAATAACCTAACAATTATTTTTTGTGAAATTAGGATTTTGACCCATTTTATTCATTTTATCTTGGGCCATTTTTATTTTATTTTGGAAAACCAATTAATTCATTTTTAAATCGAATTTACCTTTTATTTCCTTTTAAAAAAACAATTGGAGTCGTCACCGATCATTTTGAGGTAGACCGGACACTGTAAAACAAACCAAAGATTTATTTCTTAAAAATTGGGTTCGAGAGTCGGTTACTTGTGGGAAAGGATTATCACCCCACAAAAGCCCGCTATCAGTACCTTAATTTACATGCCATTTTGACATTTCGAATAATTATTTGAATTTACTTTAATCCTTAACTGTTAAATGAATTTTAATTCCAAATGGAGATATCCTTTTATAGGGAAATTCATTTTATTTGAATATGAGATTAAAAGCACCCGTTAAGTGACACCCCTATTCATATTTAAAAATGAATTTTCAACATAAAAGGTTTTAAAATGTATGATTTATTATTGTCTTGTTTATTTTAAGTACTAACTTAATATAACTCTAATTAATTAATCATTTAAACTATGAATATTAATTAATTTAAAGGCTTTCATGAGAAAATGCTAATATTCAATTATATTAAAGTCCTTAGATTAATGATATTCCTAATTAATTGGTCATTCTAGTTAATTGAAGTATTATCCTGATTAAGACTCTAATAATTAATTAAGTCAAAATTTAATTATAAGTGGAAATGTATATTAAATATACATCTTTAAAGCCAACGTTGAGATAACATTCCATTGTAAACAATGGAATACCATCCAAATTTGGGTCTCAAGGATTCTATTTAATATACATTTAATTAACTATAATGTTCTTCCAAATTAATTATTTAATTCTAACTAAAGAACCTAAAATCTAAGGCTCTATTAATTAATTAAAACTAAGTTTATTTTAGTTATCTAACATACAATCCTATATGCTTAATTTTAAAACATGCATCCAAACATATAAATTACAACAAATAAATTAAATAATTAAAACTAAAAGAGGACTAAATTGAAAGAAATTGAAACTTTAATTTCTAATTTTATTCATATAGGGACCAAATTACAAAAAAAAACTTTTGGGCCAAAACCAAAGGAAACCTGGATAAAAAAGCGCGGGTCAAGAGCCCGACCCGTTTGAAAACGCACGAGTGAGATTTGATCTAGTGCCAAAACGACACCGATTCAACTCGGCTATAAATAGCCTGAATTCGAGTTGAATCGGCAATTTCACCCAATTACCCTCTCTCTCCTCACTCTCTTTCTCCTCTCAATTCTCTCAACTCAAACACCCAAAAACCTAGATAACCACCCTAAAACAGATCAAAAACCTAGCGTTCTTCCCTTGTTATTCCGAAACTCATTCAAAATCCCTTATTTGATCCACACAAACATCAAAACTCTTTTATTTCTTGTTTTTTTCAGGATCAAACCCTAAAATTTCCTATAAACTCAAACAATGTTCATCCATTTTCTCGAGTTCAATCCCTACAAACACCCAACACTTCTTATTTTTGTGTTTCCTAAGATCAAACATTAAAAACTCCTATAAACCCTAACTATGTTCTTCTATCTTTCCCTATTCAATCCATCACCACCACTTCCGATCACTCAACTATGTTTCCCGGCCACCGTCCCTTCTGTCCCGATCATCCCTAACCTAACCTCCAGCCACCTCTGTAACCTCCGATCACCCCTAACCTAAACTCCGACCGCCTTCTGAAACTCCGGCCACTGTCTCACTCGGCCGACCGCCGCAAGGCGATTTTTGGTCGTCGTGGGACGATTTTTGGCCACCGTCGACCATCGTGCCAAAATATTAAAACCTACCAAAATGCTCTATTTTTAAGCCTAAACCTATATCTAATGCCCGATTCAATAGAATCTCCTGCTTCCCCTCCTAAATCTAACTATCTAAAACCATAAACTCTCATTTTCAACTTCGACCACTTTTCGAATCTTTCTGGCAACCAAAAAAAGACTTCGACTGTCTTTATTTTTTGTTATTTTATATTTTTGTTTTGTTGTTATTATTATTATTTTTAAAAACATAACTAATGTTTTTTGTCTTTTTGTTTACAGGAAATAAAAGAGAAGGACAGAAAACTACCTCGACAAACTTCGACGACAGTCTAGTGATCTTTTCTGGCGAACTTTTGGCTTCCAGATATCTCCTCAATCTCAAGTAAACCTTTCATCTTCTCTCTCCAATTATTGTTGCATTTATTGTTGCAATTATTACCCTAATTATTGTTTTCTCTCTCTATTTATAGCAGAGATCAAGGCTGACGTCAGACACTAATAGGCTATTAACAGCTGGCTTATGAGAGTTCACAATCCGTGTGAAGGGAAACGGGCCACTCATTGGGTGCCACGTAGATAATTTGGGCTGGCAAAGAAAGTACAATTGTGCTAGTTTGGGCTATTATCCGAGTTTGTGAGGGAATTTGGTTTAATAAATGTAAATGGGTCAAAAAATAAATGGGCTTTTGTATATTTGTAGTTTGGGTTTTGGACACTTGAACTATGTATATGGACTAAATTTTATTTGGACTTTATTTATTTATTTTTAGATTTTTATCTATATTATTTATTGTTATTATTATTACTATTATTTATTTGGACCCGATCAAAATTCGAGTATTACAGTTGTCCCTCTTTGCTCATTGTTGTAGAAAAATAATAGAGAAAAGACTAAAAAAACACAAATTTGACCCAAATCCTCTGACTGATACGCCTTCACTTCTTTTCTAGAAAGCTTGAACAAGTTCTTCTCATTATGAACTTCCCAATCCTTTTGTCAAAATCTACCACCAAGTCTGAACTAGCTCTTCTCATTAGGAACTCATTCATTCTTCTTGGTAACGCTGATCTATCTCTTTGCAAAAGTATCGAACAAGCAAGCTCTTCTCATTAAGAACTCCTCATTCTTCTAAAAAAACACTAGTTTACCTCTCTATAAAGACGTCGAATAAGTAAGCTCTTCTCATTATGAACTTCTTCATTCTTCAAAAGGGTGAACTCTTCTTATTATGAGTTCTTCCTTCTTCAGTTCTTCCCATTAGGAACTCTACGGTGAACTCTTCTTATTAGGAGCTCTTCATTCTTTGTTGGGCGAATTCTTCTCATTAGGAATTCTTCATTTCTTCGTTGGACGGATTCTTCTCATTAGAAATTCTTTATTCTTTGGTGTACTCCTGTCAAAACAAACTAAAATGCTTTGATAAGGGTTAGTATGACCCTAATTTCTACGTATAATGCATGAAACATGGCTCATTGGAAATCAAACAAACAACTTTTGCTTTTCGGGTAACCAATTTGATTCTTCTTAATTATGCTTCTTCACTAATTCTCGGCCTGCACTGACATTTCATCTCATATTCAGAATTAGCTTTAAAACCTCTTCTACGTTTCTGGTCCTGTGCTCTAAAGCGCCCTTTCAGGTTTTCACTTTAGGTTGCTTTTCCTCAAAGTGCCCTTTCGGGTTTTCACTTTGGCCTTTTTTTCTTTTTCTTTTCTTATTTTCTTCTTTTCTTATTTTTTCTTTTTTATTTTTTTCCTTTTCTTTTTTCTTTTTTAGTCACCTTTTCGGTTTTTAACTTATTTTTCATATTTTTCCTTTTGCACATTTCTCCATTACTCCAACTTGCTTAGATGCTGCTTGATTCAAGCATTTTTTTTACTTCTTTCATCTCTGTTTCTGCTGGCACAACATTCTACTCAATCTTCTCTTTATACACCCCTCTTCAATAGCCTAAAGTGCTAAAGTTCATCTGCATTCTTTAAAACACAGTAATACCAAGAAATCATATGTTTTTCATAAATTATGCTAATCTACTTTCATGATGCTTTAGCAATAATAACAGAAAGCTCGAAAGAGAATTCATGAATTTTATTGAAGCTTATAAGTAGGAATACAATAGATTTTTGAAAGATTCATGGCAAACTAAACAACAAAAATCAAGAAATAAAGTCAAGTCTTTGGGTATCCATAGTATGAATGATTCAGCAACCCTTTCGACCATATGTAGCTTTGAGTTTGAGCCCTTGTCCAATAGACTTCAACGTTGTAGAGATGTTTATAGATGTGAAATCCCTCCCAAAATACCAGGTGTCCGAGAGGTTTTAATTGTCGGATGCCTAATCACAACACATCTGAGCCGCCCTTTGCGGGTTTTCAACTCAAATCCACATTTGGTTTCAAGACGCTCTTTGCGAGTTTTCATCTTGAAGCCCCATTTTCTTTTTTTTTCTTTTCCTTTTTTTTGTATCTTTGGTGCCCTTTTGGGTTTTCACCTTAGATATTTTATTTTGCGAAGCGCCCTTTTCGGGTTTTCACTCCTCTTTTTCTTTTTTATCTCTCTTTTTTTTATTCTTCAAACGTAATATTTTTTTTAACTAAATCGGAGTTCACTGGCTTGTGCAACTCTTCACCATCAAATTCAGTTAAAATCAACTCTCCCCCAGATAAGGCCTTTTTAACAACATAAGGTCCCTCCCAATTAGGCATTCATTTCCCACGGAAATCTCGATGTATTGACAAGATCTTCTTTAGCACTAGATCACCCTCTCAAAATTTTCTGGGGCCGAACCTTCTTATCATAGGCCCATATCATTCTCTTATGGTACATTTGACTGTGACATATGGCATACAACCTCTTTTCTTCGATAAGATTTAACTGATCAAATCACGTATGTACCCATTCTGCTTCATCCAATTTTATCTCAGACAAAACTCAAAGAGATGGAATTTCAACCTCAATCGGTAATTGCTTCCATTTCGTAGACCAAGGAATACGGCGTTATCCAGTAGAAGTTCACACTGAAGTTCGATACGCAAACAAGGCAAAAGGCAACTTCTCATGCCAATCTTTGTTAATATCTATTTTTTCGCT
The DNA here is from genome assembly GCA_019671005.1 of Hibiscus mutabilis. Classification (NCBI taxonomy): domain Eukaryota; kingdom Viridiplantae; phylum Streptophyta; class Magnoliopsida; order Malvales; family Malvaceae; genus Hibiscus; species Hibiscus mutabilis. The sequence goes on from CM033736.1 coordinate 48,275,940, forward strand.
ATGATTTTCTTAATATTCTTATTTGCTGCCTCCATTGCACCATTAATCTTTGGGTGGTAAGTTACAGAATTGTGATGCATAATTTTGAACTGCTCACATGCCCCTACCACTACCTTATTATTGAAATTAGTAGCGTTGTCAGTAATAACTCTTTGAGGTAATCCATAACAACAAATAATCTCCTTCTTTAAGAACTTGCAGACTGTTGATCTTGTGATATTGGCATAGGAGGCTACTTCTATCCACTTGATAAAATAATCAATGGCCACAAGGATGAAGTGATGTCCATTAGAAGCTTTGGGATAAATCTAATGACATCAATGCCCCGACAACAAAAGGTCATGGTGAATTCATTGTATGAAGAGGTATTGGTGGAGAATTGATTTTGTCTACACATATCTGACACTTGTGACATTTCTTGGCATACTCGATGATGTCCCCTTCCATGGTTAACCAATAATATCCATATCTCATAATTTTTAGGCTATTGCAAAACCATTGGCATATGTTCCACATGTTCCATCATGTACTTCTGCCAAGATACTTCTAGCTTCTCGAGCACTAACACATCTTAGCAATATATGATCCTTGCTTCTTTTATATAGGATTTCACCATCAAGCACATATCATGTAGCCATTCTCTTGATTGTCCTTTTATCATTATCATTCGCCCCTCTAGGATAAGTCTAGAATTTGATATAATGTAAAATATCATAATACCATGGGTTTTCATCTGCCTCTTCTTCTATGCTGTAACAGTGGGCATAAGTCTCATAACTTTGCATTTGAATTGGAACCATATCTTATGGTTTATTTGCTAGAAATACCGAGGCCATTGTGGCTAAGGCATCAACCATTTGATTATCTTCTCTGGGGAGGTAAGTGAAAGTGATTTCTTTAAACTCTTTTATCAACTCGAGGATCAACTTTTGGTATTCAATCAACTTTGCATCCTTTGTTTCATATTCTCCACGGAGTTGGTAAATCATTAATGTAGAGTCTCCATATACCTTCAAAATCTCTATTTTCCTTTCAATAGCAGCTCGCAAACCTATAACACAAGCTTCATATTCTGCCATGTTGTTGGTGCACAAAAATTCCAGTTTACTTGTGAAAGGATAATGTGTATTATCTAGGAAAATCAACACTGCTCCAATTCTATGACCCAGGTCATTAATTGCTTTCTGGCTTACATATATTGTAACACCTATTAAAAAAATAGGGAGGTTACGAGTTGGGGGATTCGAACCCTCAACCTGCAGCTTGGAAGGCTAGCAACCCAGCCATCTGAGCTACATAGCTCTTAGTGTATGTTTTCTCAAAATATTCATTTGAGTATTAGTTTTGGTTTTTACCGAACCAATAATAAACCATTTCCGTCCCTTCATCTCCAATAATTTTTGAACCAAAAAAAGCTAGATCCCCCAAATTTCTCCTCCTACCTAACCCTACCGGCCACCGTTATTTTCTCCCCCGTTGTCTATCCATGCCGTGCACCACTGGCGTCGGTGTGCTCGTCGTAGAGCGCCGACCAAAACCCTTCTAGTCACGCGCGTATTAGTGATTTAGTTTGCCGATAATCGAGGTTCAAAAGTTCAACAAACCTAGGTTAAAACCCATTCGAAAATCCTTTTTTTTCGGCCGCTGTAATTATCGGTGTGTGACACCGCCGTTGGAATCGAGCACCTCACCTCAAGCCGGTCAAAACCCAAATGCTCGTTTGTAGTTTCGACGCTAAAAGGCCCTTCGTCGGAGCTACGATAGTTTCATTTACCGATGTTTATTTTGGTAAGTTCTAGGTAAGGACCTTGCATTTTTCGGTCGTATGATTGTTGTTTTGGTTGAGAGATATGGAAACTGAGCATTTTAGGCCATTTGCTGGTTGTTTTGGTCGTACGTGGAGTACACGCGCAGTCTGGGGTGATTCTCAGCCGCCCTGGACAGCGATCGGCTTGAACCGGGCCTGAACTAGCCCTGAACCGGTTCTACCTTGAACTGATTCTGAACCAACCTGTTAACATGACCCGTTAACCCAACCTGTTGACCCAACCCGTTGATTGAGTCAACTCAGTGAATCAACCCGGCCGAGTTGACTTAGTGAGTTGACTCGACCGAGTCAAATCAATGAGACAACTCACCCGAGTTAAACCGTTGACCGTTGATGTCAGGATTGACCGTTGACCTTTGTCTCATGACATCAGCATTGACTTTGACCGCTAACGTCAACGTTAACTTCGACCAAAAAGTCAAATTTTTTGAAAACCCTTATTTTATATTTTTCGACATCCGAAGTCCATTCTGAAAGTCGGTTTTGTAAAAATTTAACTCGAAAGCCTCCAAATCTGATATTAGACCTGAACATGCTTTTGTACTTCATTACTCAGTTTAAAAGGCAATGAAATTAAGGACTGATTTTGGATTATGGTTGATTGAAGTAATTCGTAATCTAGGAGGCTGTGGGATGTCGAATTTGGGTTCGAGAGTGTTCGAATGTCATTTCAAGGGTCGACCGATATAGCAAGGACTTAAGGTAATACTGTACTACCTCTTGCATACTTTATGATACATGTTGGTTCTAGGCTAAAATTTGCATGAGTATGATAAGTGTACTTTTAACTTTGCTGGAGTCAATTAAATTATGAGATAATAGAATGGTAAATTGGATAAGATCCGAAAGAGGAATTTAGTAGACCAAAAGGATCCTGAGTTTATTAAATGCATAATAAGACATAATCTCCCGATCTGATAAATAGAGTTAAAGGATTTAATATTTAAAATATTTCGTTAAGAAATGATGATAATACACTCGAGAATTAAGAATGACTTAAATACACCAAACAAAGAGAATATTCCAAAATTTTATACTTGATCTGATAAATGATTACTTTATCTGAAATCCTCATTCTATTGGGAAAGAATTCGGTATCAAGATTGCAAATATGTATGATAACAAAACGTTTGGATTACCCAAACTCTGGACAAACACCTGAAGATAAATTTATTGGAAGATTCTACGTATTCCTGAACTAATCTAAATGACAGTAGTGAATGAATTGATTGAAATGAAAGAAATGACTGAAACTACCTCTAGGACTTGGAACATACCGCTTGAATACATGTTCAATTTCTCGTAGTTCGTTTAGTGGTTAATCAGCAAAGGTGATCTACTTTGAAATACACTATAGTCAGTTCTGAGAAACGAATACTCAAGGTGTACCTATCTGATTGAATGGTTTGCTTTAGATCTTTTGCTGTCACTACTTATTACTGATTATTGTTATTACTATTTTTATCGATTACTACTGATTAATACCGATTTCTGTTAATACTGGTTATTGTTGTTGTTACTATTATCACTGCCTAAACTCTAACTGGGGTACTTGGGATAAAGTGTGAAGTTACTGTAGGTTCAGCCCTGATCAGGCTGGTAATTTTGCCCGTACTAGGTCCCTAGCTTCGGGTAGGGTAATTCCGCCCGTACTAGGTTCCTAGCTTTGGCTAGGGTAATTCCTTACTGCTATTGTATCAGGTTCCTAGCTTCGGCTAGGGTAATTCCTTATTGCTACTGTATCAGATTCCTAGCTTTGGCTAGGGTAATTCCTTACTGCTATTATATTAGGTTCCTACGCTTCGGCTAGGGTAATTCCTTACTGCTATTGTATCAGGTTCTTACGCTTCGACTAGGGTAATTCCTTACTGCTACTATATCAGGTTCTTAGCTTCGGCTAGGGTAATTCCTTACTGCTACTGTATCAAGTTCCTACGCTTCAGCTAGGGTAATTCCTTACTGCTACTGTATCAGGTTCTTACACTTCGGGTAGGGTAATTCCTTACTGCTACTATATCAGGTTCCTACGCTTCGGCTAGGGTAATTCTTTACTGCTACTATATCAGGTTCTTACGCTTCGGCTAGGGTAATTCCTTACTGCTACTTTATCAGGTTCCAGGCTTTGGCTAAGGTAATTCCTTACTACTACTGTATCAGGTTCCTACGCTTCAGCTATGGTAATTCCTTACTGCTACTATATCAGGTTCCTACGCTTCGGCTAGGGTAATTCCTTACTACTACTGTATCAGGTTACTAGCTTCGGCTAGGGTAATTCCTTACTGCTACTGTATTAGGTTCCTACGCTTCAGCTATGGTAATTCCTTCACATCTTGTAGACGGGTTCCTACGCTCGGCTAGGGTAATTCCTTCACCATCAGACGGGTTCTAGCTTCAGCTAAGGTAATTCCTTATTGCTTCTGTATCAGGTTCCTACGTTTCGGCTAGGGTAATTCCTTACTACTACTGTATCAGGTTCCTACGCTTCGGCTAGGGTAATTCCTTATTGCTCTTCAGACGTTCCTACGCTCACCGGGGTAATTCCTTATTGCTCTCAGACGTTTTCCTACACTTCGCTAGGGTAATTCTCATCACATCAGATCGTTCCTGCGCTTTGGCTATGTTAATTCTTCTTCACTCTCAGATCGGGTTCCTACGCTTCGGCTAGGGTAATTCCTTACTACTACTATATCAGGTTCCTAGCTTCGGCTAGGGTAATTCCTTACTGCTACTGTATCAGGTTCTTACGCTTTGGCTAGGGTAATTCCTTACTACTACTGTATTAGGTTCTTACGCTTCGGCTAGGGTAATTCCTTACTGCTACTATATCAGGTTCCTACGTTTTGGCCAGGGTAACATATTTTGCATTCAGGCTTTTATACTTTAGTCAATGAGATTCTTTTGGACCTAATGCACCCTTTTAGGTCAGCACCTACGCCCAATAGGCCTGGGTTAATGTCTTATAGATGCAGTCGTGGAAAACTGCCTATTAGAATTCAGTTGGAGGATCAATAAGAATTTAAATGAACCGTAATTGGAACTTGTAGGTTCCCAGAACCCCGTGATAGTTTATACTATACCATATACCTGTTTTACCTTACATGCATGTGTCTACATCATTATTTGGTAGTTATGTATTACTGAGCTTTCCCAAGCTCACCTTGTTTCACCATTGCAGGTTAAAGAATTCGATCATAGATTTATAACCGATATCATTTTAGAGTTCCCTTGGCGTTGCGTACGGAGTACGGTATCTATTTATTATGGGCATGTATATCACGATTTATTTTTTGATTGAGTCCGTATTTGGTTTTCTAAATTCTGGATGTATACACAAAATTTTAATATAGTTTTAACAGAAATGTTATTTTACACTTTTAATTGTATTTCTAAGAGTTCTCTTCTGTTTTCTCTGTGGGTCACTTCGGTGACCGTAATGTGACCTCCTAAATTTAGGTATGTCGCATAGCTGGGTTTAGGGTGTTACATTTAGTGGTATCAGAGCTTAAAGTTGCATTTTTTAGGTAGATCGATCGATCGTCTGTCTTAAGGTGTCTAGTAAATACATGCCCCTAGATTATTATCGTACTCCATTGCGCCCAGGCTCTAGTGTTGAATCATTTCTGAAATAACTGTATCCAAGCCTTCTATCTGTTATGGTCCGACTTGTTATGGCAAATGATGCCTATGGTATTTGTCCATGTTTCAGATTCACGTGATGAATCTGAATTTGAATAAGGATCTGAAGTGGTTAATGTCTAAAAATTTGATGATTCGGTTCAAAAAAAGAATTTGCTTGAGTGATTATTGAACGACTTGAGAAACTGACCATGTTATGTGATTGAGAGAAATCACAGGTTGTACGGAGTAGCGTTGTATCATATATCTAATTGAGATCTGCGGTCAACACCCTATTTCAAAAAGGCAATATAGGAGGCATTAGGTATTTAATCAAGCTCCAGTTACAGTTTTCATCTGTAAAGCTTATGGCCAGTCTAATAAAGTAATTCAGTATTTAAATGATCTGTGACCGTTTGAAAGTCCCGAGAAACAAGAGTACTCTAATAAATAAGTTTCATTACAAGAATGGATGAAAGATCTGATTTTGCATTTCTCTGACTCTGGTAAATTTCGAGGACAAAATTTCTTTTAGGGGGAGAGTTGTAACACCTGTCAAAAAATGGGGAGGTTGTGGGTTGGGGGATTTGAACCCTCAACCTGCAACTTGGAAGGCTAGCAACCCAGCCATCTGAGATACAGAGCTCTTAGTGTATGTTTTCTCAAAATATTCATTTGAGTAGTAGTTTTGGGTTTTTACCGAACCAATAATAAACCATTTCTGTCCATTCATCTCTCATAAATTTTGAACCAAAAAAAGCCAGATCCCCCAAATTTCTCCTCCTACCTAACCCTACCGGCCACCATTCTTTTCTCTCTCGTCGTCCATCCGTGCCATGCACCGCCAGCGTCGGTGTGCTCGCCGTGGAGCGCCGACCAAAACCCCTCTGGTCACGCGCGTATTAGTGATTCCATTTGCCGGTAATCGAGGTTCAAAAGTTCGACAAACCTAGGTTAAAACCCATTCGAAAATTTTTTTTCCAGCCGCCACAGTTATCGGTGTGTGACACAACCATTGGAATTGAACACCTCACCTCAGGCCGGTCAAAACCCAACCGTCCGTTCGTAGTTTCGATGTTGAGAGGCCTTTCGTCAGAGCTACGACAGTTTCATTTACCAAGGCTCATTTTGGTAAGTTCTGGGTAAGGATATTGCATTTTTCGGTCGTATGATTGTTGTTTTGGTTGAGAGGTCTGGAAACTGAGCATTTTAGGCTAACCCGATTTTGCCTTGAACCAGTTCTGAACCGACCCGTTAACCCAACCCGTTGAGCTGTTGACCCGACCCGTTGACTGAGTCAACTCACCCGAGTTAAACAGTTGATTGCTGACGTCAACATTGACTGTTAACCTTTGTCTGATGATGTCAGTATTGACTTTGACCGCTGACGTCAGCGTTAACTTTGACCAAAAAGTCAAATTTTCCGAAAACCCTTATTTTATGTTTTTCAACGTCCAGAGTCCATTCTTAAAGTTAGTTTTATGAAAATTTAACCCAAAAGCCTCCAAATCTGATATTAGACCTGAACATGCCTTTGTACTTCATTACTCAATTTAAAGGCAATGTAATTAAGGACTGGTTTTGGATTGTGGTTGATTGAAGGTATTCATATATCTTTGGGTCTGAGAGGTTGTGGGACGTCGAATTTGGGTTCGAGAGTGTTTGAATGTCGTTTCAAAGGTCGACCGATATAGCAAGGACTTAAGGTAATATTGTACTACCTCTTGCATACTTTATGATACATGTTGGTTCTAGGCTAAAGTTTGCATGAGTACGATTAAGTGTATTTTTAACTTTGCTGGAGTCAATTAAATTATGCTATAATAGAATGGTAACTTGGATAAGATCGAATTATTCGAAAGAGAAATTTAGTAGACTGAAAGGATCATGAGTTTAGTAAATGGTTAATAAGACATAATCTCCCGATCTGATAAACAGAGTTAAAGGATTTAATATTTAAAATATTTCGTTAAGAAATGACGATAATACACTCGAGAATTAAGAATGACTTAAATACCCCTAACAAAGAGAATGTTCTAAAATTTTATACTTGATCTGATAAATGATTACTTTATCTGAAATACTTGTTCTATTGGGAAAGAATTCGGTCTCAAGATTGAAAATATGTATGATAACAAAACGCTTGGATTACCCAAACTCTGGACAAGCACCTGAAGAAAAATTTACTGGAAGATTCTACGTATTCCTGAACTGATCTAAATGACAGTAGTGAATGAATTGATTGAAATGATAGAAATGACTGAAAATACCTCTAAGACTTGGAACATACCGCTTGAATACCTGTTCGATTTCTCATAGTTCATTCAGTGGTTAATCAGCGAAGGTGATCTACTTTGCAATACACTATAGTACCAATTTTTGTTGGATCTTCTGTTGTCACTACTTATTACTGATTATTGTTTTTACTATTTTTATCGATTACTACTGATTAGTACCAATTTTTGTTAATACTGGTTATCACTGTTGTTACTATTATCACTGCCTAGACTCTGACTGGTACTTGGGATAGAGTGTGAAGTTACTGCAGGTTCAGCCCTGATCAGGCTGGTAATTCCGCCTGTACTAGGTCCCTAGCTTCGGCTAGGGTAATTCCACCCGTACTAGGTTCCTAGCTTCGGCTATGGTAATTCCTTACTGCTACTATATCAGGTTCCTAGGTTCGGCTAGGGTAATTCCTTATTGCTACTGTATCTGGTTCCTAGCTTCGGCTAGGGTAATTCCATACTGATACTATATCAGGTTCCTACGCTTCGGCTAGGGTAATTCCTAACTACTACTGTATCAGGTTCCTAGCTTCGGCTAGGGTAATTCCTTACTGCTACTGTATTAGGTTCCTACACTTCAGTTAGGGTAATTCCTTACTGCTACTGTATCAGGTTCCTAGCTTCGGCTAGGGTAATTCCTTAATGCTACGGTATCAGGTTCCTACGCTTCGGCTAGGGTAATTCCTTACTGCTACTGTATCAAGTTCCTACGCTTCGTCTAGGGTAATTTCATACAGCTACTATATCAGGTTCCTACACTTTGGCTAGGGTAATTCCTTACTGCTACTGTATCAGGTTCCTACGCTTCGGCTAGGGCAATTCCTTGCTACTACTGTATCAGGTTCTTAGCTTTGGCTAGGGTAATTCCTTATTGCTACTGTATCAGGTTCCTACGCTTCAACTACGGTAATTCCTTACTACTACTGTATCAGGTTCCTAGCTTCGGCTAGGGTAATTTCTTACTGCTACTGTATTAGGTTACCCTTACTGCTACTGTATTAGGTGCCTACGCTTCGGCTACTGTATCAGGTTCCTAGCTCCGGCTAGTGTAATTCTTTACTACTGCTGTATCAGGTCCCTACGCTTCGGCTAGGGTAATTCCTTACTGCTACTGTATCAGGTTCCTACACTTCCGCTAGGGTAATTCCTTACTGCTACTGTATCAGGTTCCTAGCTTCAGCTTCAGAATTTCTTACTACTACTATATCAGGTTCCTACGCTTCGGCTAGGGTAATTCCTTACTACTACTGTATCAGGTTCCTATGCTTCGGCTAGGGTAATTACTTACTGCTACTGTATCAGGTTCCTACGCTTCGGCTAGGGTAATTCCTTACTGCTACTATATCAGGTTCCTAGCTTCAGCTATGGTAATTCCTTATTGCTATTGTATCAGGTTCATACGCTTCGGCTAGGGTAATTCCTTACTGCTACTGTATCAGGTACCTACGCTTCGGCTAGGGTAATTCCTTACTGCTACTGTATCATGTTCCTACGCTTCGGCCAGGGTAACACATTTTGCATTCAGGCTTTGATGCTTCAGTCAATGAGATTCTTTTGGACCTAATGCACCCATTTAGGTCAGCACATACTCCCAATAGGCCTAGGTTAATGTCTTATAAATGCAGTCATAGAAAACTGCCTATTGGAGTTCAGTTGGAGGATCGATAAAAAATTAAATGAACCGTAATTGGGACCTGTGGGTTCCCAGAACACCGTGATAGTTTATACTATACCATTTACGTGTTTTACCTTACATGCATGTGTCTACATCATTATTTGGTAGTTATGTATTACTGAGCTTTCCCAAGCTCACCTGGTTTCACCATTACAGGTTAAAGAATTCGATCATAGATTTATAACCGATATCAGTTTGGAGTTCCCTTGGCGTTGCGCGCGGAGTACGGTACCCATGTATTAGGGGGCATGAATGTCACGATTTATTTTATGATTGAGTCCGTATTTGGTTTTTTGGATTTCAGTTGTATACACGATATCAGTCATCTTCTGTTTTCTCTGTGGGTCACTCCGGTGACCCTAATGTGACCACTTAAATTTGGGTGTGTCGTATTGCCGGGTCTAGGGGTTACATATATGATATCAAATTCTGATAACAACATTTGCCATCGAGCCAATCTTCTAGTCAGAACTAGTGCTTCCATCAAGAACTCCAATGTATCAAGACGGTATATCAACCAAGTAGTGTGGTATAACATGTATTTTCTAAGTCTATGTATTACCCAGACCAAGGCATATCATAACTTTTGAATTGGTGGGTACCGTACTTCATACTCTGTAAACTTTTTGCTCAAGTAATAAATGGTTCTTTCTTTCCTTCTTGTATCATCATGTTGCCCCAGCATACAATCCATCGAATTCTCATGAACCGTTGTAGAGAATCAGTGGTCTATCTAGAACCTGTGCTACCAGAATTAGAGCATTTATCAAATATTCTTTATCTTGTCAAATGTTTCTTGACATTGTTCATCCCATTCACTCGGATTATTCTTTCGAAGCAGTTTGAAGATTGGATCACATTTATTAGTCAACTGAGAAATGAATCGAAAAATATAATTCAATATTCCTAGGAAACCTTGAATTTCTTTTTGCAAACAAGGGGTGGCAGAGTCTGAATTGCTTTCACCTTGTTTGGATTAATTTCAATTCCCCTTCTGCTAACCACAAAGCCTATGAACTTTCCAAATGTAACCCAAAAAGTATATTTGCTCGAATTGAGTTTCAGCTGGTACTTTCTCAATCTTTGAAACAATTTCCTCAAATTCTGAATATGTTCCTCTTTAGTCTGGGACTTAGAAATCATGTCATCCACGTACAGCTCAATTTCTTTGTGCATCATGTCATGGAAAAGAGTCACTATAGCTTGCTGGTATGTTGCCCCAGCGTTCTTTAGTCAAAAGGCATTGCTTTGTAACAATATGTTCCCTACAAGGTTATGAACGCCGTTTTGTCCATGTCTTATGGATCCATCTTTATCTGATTATATCCCGAAAAGCCATCCATGAAAGAGAACAACGAATGTCCTGATGTATTATCCATCATAATATCTATGTGGGGCAAAGGAAATTTATCTTTTGGGCTTGCTCTATTCAAATCTCTGTAATCAACGCACATGCGTACTTTTCCATCTTTCTTTGGCACAAGGACTATATTAGCCACCCATTCCGAATATTGTGGCACTTTTAGGAAACCAGCATCAATACACTTTTGTACCTCTTTCTTGATTTTCAATACCATTTTCGGACTCAATCTTCTAAGCTTTTGCTGAACCAGTTTACATTATGGCCTTATTGGTAACTTGAGTACCACAATATATGTATCCAGTCCTAGCATATCTTGAAAAGACCAAGCGAAAACATCTTTAAACTCTCGCAAAAAATCAACCAACTTTTGTTTTATTTCTGGAGAGAAAGCAGCACCGATCTTCACCTCCTTTTTAACCTTTTTTGTGCCCAGATTCAGAATTTCTATTTCTTCCTTGTGAGGTAAGATCTGCTTATCTTCTTTTTCCACCAACCTTAGTAATTCGTCAGAGATTTCACATTTTGTCTCATCTTCGACCTCATTAACTTCTATTGAACACTCTGGCCGCTCAAAATCTAATTTGGGATTGGGTTCAGAATCATTCATACAATTAATAGCTGAAGACTTGTAAGAAAAATAATAATATGTTTGGAAAGGATGCAAGAAAAACAAGAAACATGTTTGCCATTTTAGAACCGCAATGAAAGTATCTTTATTGAAAGTAAACTTGCGTAATAGCCCTTTACATATAATCCCTCAGACTCGCGAGCAAAAGTATGAGGTGGTTCTTGGCATTTACTCTGTTTTATTCTTAAAGACTAAGGGGAGATCTTCAAATGTCCAGTTGTTCAAGATTTCACCAGGAAAGCATGGACGTATTCCCTCCAAAAACTTGTTGGGCTAGGATCCCTCAAATATACCATTGATGCACAACTTTCCCATGCTTTCACCGAAGATCTCCTCTTATTGGAGTCTCAGCTTCTCCTGGTTGTCCTTCTCTAGTTGCTTTTCTATATTGATGAACCCATGCGACTTACAGATGCTTGACAAGTCCAGAAAGATCATGGGCTCCCAAGTAGTTTCAGTTCCCAGAAAATGAGCCCTCATTCGATCATGATTCATTTTCAGATCTTGTTTCCTCTGTTGAATGTTTGGCTTAAAACCAAGCCCAAAGCGGTATTTCTTCATTAAAATGGGCATAAGATGTAGACAAACCTGTAAATTTTTTCCAAATCTTTTTCCAATCCTTGCTCCTCTACTAAGTGTCTCACGAACAGTCATCTTAGTGCAGTTCGATAGTCTCGGGAAAGGCATCGGTTTCCTTTTAGCAACAAAGGTTCCGTTTATGAATTCCAAAGCTCTAATTGTACATTGCAAAGTATTTCCATATGTCTCAATATATGGAGCTTCAGTTGTCACAGAAGCAATAATGTATTCTTTAGCTCCAATATCACTAGCTTTCCTTTAATTACAAACTTCACCTTTTGGTGCAAAAAAGATGATAATGCACCAGCAGAATGAATCCAAGGCCTTCCTAGCAAACAATTATAAGTCGTTTTATATCCATGACAACAAAATCAACGTTGTAAACTACAGGTCCAATTAACAGTGGCACTTCAATTTTCGCCAAAACTTCTCGGGTCCTTCTATCAAAAGCACTCACCGTATTCTTGTAAGTCTTCATATGAGAATCGTCAATTGGCAACCTTTGTAAAGTCGCCATCGGTAAAACATTCAACGCTGACCTATTATCGATCAATACTCCTGGAAGAACGTGCCCCTTACATTGAGTTGTTATATTTAAATCTTTGACAAAACTCATCACTCTTTCTGAGATCTCATCATCAGTAAAGGTTATAACTCCCTCGACCCAACCTAGACGCCCTATCGAACCGAGCGAGCTACATTAGGTTTACCAAAGCAAACCGAAGAAAGATTACAAAAACTGGTCTATTTTTTTCTTTTATCTTGTCCAGATGCATATTATTAATCCTAAGTGTTCATGCTTGTAGCGGGTGAAGTTACAAATGAAACAGACCTCGAAAAGGCAATTAATTGCATACCACGCATTTTAAGGACCAATACGTAAAACCGGTAAATTATAGGACTATTGGTGAAATTAGGGTTACCAAACCTCAATTAGTCAGATTACATGTTTGCATGTCAAATTACAGCTCAAACCAACCATCCATGCTTATACAATTGCATTCACAACACTCAGGGACCAAAACGTAAGAAAACAAAACCTTTAAAACACATTATAACTGAATTAACAACTACCCATATCGATACTCGGGCAAGTGTATCGGTACACCTGTGCATTTTCAAAATTCCAGATTCCAGTAGTTTAAACCCGTATCGATAAAGTTCCTCGAGTATCAATACGCTATGCCTAAAAACACCAACCTGTATCGATACGGTCTCACGTGTATCGATACACTATGCCTGAAAACACTGACCCGTATCAATACGGTCTTACGCGTATCAATATGCCCTAGCTGTAAGGTTTAAATTTACTGGTTTAACATACTTTTGTGGATTCCAACCCACTTAAACATGCTTCTAACATTCATACAACATTACCAAGGATCGATCCCAATCATAACATCATAGTTTCATCAACATATCATGGCAAGTTACCCGAATCTCAAGTCTAGAGGCATGCTCCCTAAAATCAAGCAACTCACATACCAAAATCCAAACGTAAGGCAATTAACCACATGGTCAACAAACCAATACCTCCCTGGTACCGATCAAAACATGCTAGTATCATAAAAGCATTGAAACAAACCAAAACAAGCTAGATGCAATCCGAGGTATCTCCTAACAATGCCACATACTAGTATGCCCATGGCCACGATCGATTTTTAGTAAATATTATAGTGCACTTTAATCCTATGGCATGCCAACTATATCCGAATGTTTCTTAACTTGTCACATAGCCAATATATCATTTCCAAAGCCATTTACTTACTGTTTTACAATGCATTAAACAAAATCACCACATATGCAAATCACATTACCAAAGTAATACCCCATTCCCAACCGAAATGAAAACTAATGCTCACTAGCATTTCATGTCCCTTTAAACCATTGCATATGTTTACAAATCCATGCATTTACAATAGTAAATCAAACCATGTTTAAAACCAAAACATGAAACAACATGCTCATATCCAAACCGATATTCAAGGGCAAAATAGGGGAAACTTACTTCTGAGCTTAGGTAAGCGTTTCACGCTTAACCTAAACTCCCAACATCATTTGCAAACATTTAGGAATCATTTAAAACCACTTTCCACTCACCGATTACACATCGCATTGCTTGTCAATGCAAAACGAGCTGCCGGCAAGCAACAATCCACCTCAAGATGGTTCGCCTTGATTATCCCCTATTTTGGCCACACAAAACCAGAGGAAACATGCATTAAAATGCATCCAAAACTCTACCTCAAAGCAAAATCCCGCAACTTACAAGTTGCCCACTCAAAAACCATCCGAAACTTATCGAAATCAACCTCAAACAATTCTCAATCCTAACTCAGCCACAATATAACGATTCGATCATCAAACTTCATCAATTAACATATAAAAACCCTTTTACAACATCATTTTACTTCTAGCAATGATTAAACTCCAATAACATAAAAAAACCCTAACTAACAACCATTAACATTAGAGATTCAACTAGTTTCGGGATTACCATGATAAATCCAAGCTATTAACATTATTAAACATCAAAATCATGATCTAATCTGATCAAGAACACAGCAAAATAGATCCAATTCGAAAATCTACCAATTTCATCAATCAAAACACAATTAAACCAATTTTCCGCAATTAAACTATCAAAACACATTAGAAAACAATTGAAAAGGATCAATAACTTGGGAATTTCAGTAAAGAACCTTTCATTAGAAGAGAAGAAAAAACATTACCTCTAATGGATGCTTTCTCCCTTAATTGGCTGAACTTACATTTGAAAACAAAGTTAAAACAATAAGGTTTTGTTTAGAAACCATAGAGAATCCATTAGAAATCAAAAGATTTAAGAAAAAGAAGATTTACCTGAAGATTTAGAAGAAGAGAATAGTGTTTGGCTGGAGAGATTTTGAGAGAAAAGATTTTTAGAGAAAGTTAGTTACGTAACTTTTGTTTTAAAGAATTAATTATCAATTAATTCTCCCCAACCTATTTTATTTTCCAAAACACTTTTAAAAATAGCCAATTAAAGGATAAAGTCTGAAATTAGACTTTTGGGCTATTAGCTCCTTAAAGATTCAAAGTTTTGTCTCTTTACAAAACAATCACTAAAAATAGTTTTCAAAGTTTGCATTTTGGTCACTAGTCTAAAATGTTCAATTTCCAAAACTCATTTTCCAAAATTGATTCCACCAAAATAATTAACATATTAAATAATGATTTTAGAACATTTTTCCATATTTTTATCACCTTCAAAACTATTTAATCCCGAAATAAACTTGAATCTCTATTATTGGTTCACTGAACCCTTAGAACGAACCCCAAAACATCCAGACCCAAAACATGGGCATTACAAAGATGATGTAGTTATCACCAGCTATATGGTTCACAATCCTATCTAGCTTATGTACTGATATGTCATTCACAACAAAAATTTGGTTAAGCACCTTAATCACGGCATTGCAGTGCCCTTGAACTTAACAATAGTTCAAGGATAGAAATCCTAGCTTGTTGTCTCTGTAATTGCTCAACAATACTATACTCATTAAGTTTCATGAACTTTAAGAACTCTTAGGCCTGCTCTTCAGTGACGGGCTCATTTATTTTCAGGGCCGGTTCCTCCCCAAATATTCTCTCTGGTACCACCAGAACCTTTGCTTTCTCTTTTTCAAATTCTTTAGAAACTTCTGGAGAATAACATCTCATGCTCCTAGTGAAATGCCCAACTTCATTCACTGTCTCTCTATCAGACTTTTCCATTTTCTTCTAGCGATTTTACCTCTTCCTAAAGCTTTGACTCTTCGGGTACTGTCACATTAGCAGCGTAATTCCACGGGACCCTTCGAGTGTCTTTGAATGCAAATGGTGCTGGAGGAGAGATCACAACCTTGGGATTGTTATCAGCTTCATATTACTAGAGGAGTTTCCTACATTTGGTTTAGCAGAAATAACATAGGGCCTATATATTCCATATCTGACCCTGAGCTTTCAGAAGTGCATACCTTTACCTCTTTTCTCCCACCTATTTTCTCAAAGAACTCAATCTCCTTGTTATTCATCATCTTCTGTATCAAACATCTGACCTCAGTACAATGCTGGATTTCATGTCCATCCACCTGATGATATTCACAATAAATGTTCGATTCTACTTCTTTTTCAACCTTCATGTCTATCTATATCATTCCAGCATTGTATAATTGTTCGAATACCCATTTCAAAGGAGATCTAAATTTAGACACATTAGTCTTTAGTCGCTTGGCCTCATCATCTTCCTCTATTGCATTCACCTCTCGCCCTCCATGATAAGGATTGGCTACTATATTAAGTTCATCAAACTTTAGCACGCCATTATTCACTAAATTATGGACTACTTTTTTAAACGTTGTGTAATTTTTAATTGTGTACCTCAAGATCCCAGCATGATACTCACAGTGTGCCTTCGGATCATACCATGGAGGATATTGAGGTTGAAAGGGTGTTAGATAATAGGGTCTTACCAAATCTGCATCAAACAACTGTGGATATAGCTCCGTATATGATATTGGTAAAGGTGTGAAGTTCATCCAGTCATTTCTCGAGCCTCGTAGATCATTTTTATTCAAATTCTGTAAACTTTTCGATGCACCAGACGATGAAATTGTAACATTTTTCGGGGCCTCATAAGCACTCGTATTGTTTACTTTATTGTCCTTCCTTTTAGAATTCTTACGAGAACTCTCCCCACTTTTCAATCTTCCACTCTTAATTGCTGCTTCAATCAACTCGCCAATCATCACCATGTCAGCAAAATTATGAGTAGCATTACATATCAAATGCTCAAGGAGTGGTCCCCTCAGAGTATTTACGAACATGTGATTCACTTCATTCTCCATCAATGTTGGCTGTGCTTGTACCGCTAATTCCTTTCACCTCTGCGGATACTAACAAAAACTCTCAGTAGGTTTCTGTTCCATAGCTTGCAACATGACCCGGCTAGGAACCATTTTAGACACATGCTTATATTGCTCCTCGAAAGCTCTAAAAGGATCTTTCTACAACCTAATGTTGACCCAACTTAATTGGGCATACCAATGCACTACTGAGCCCGTCAAACTATCTTGAAAATAGTGAATCAACATTTTTTCATCCTTTAGATAAGTGGCCATCTTGCTACAGTACATGGTAAGATGTGACTTTGGGCATGTCGTTCTATCATACTTTTTAAAATCAGGTGCCTTGAATTTGGTGAAAGGATTAAATCAGCAACCAAACTCAAATCAACAACGCTAGACCCCTAATTATTCATTTTCTCTATTTCTAACAATCTATCTTCCAGAGCCTTGCAACATTCCTCATACTTCCTCTCAATCTCAACACGAATCTTTTCAACTTCATTGACCATGTTCAAATTCGGGACTTCATCGTCACTTCTAAAATTTGCTCCAATGTGGACCGGGTGGCTAGCAGTTGCACCAGCTAGATTAATTTAGACCTTCTTCACGGGAGGTGGTCCTTCAGACTGTTCCTTCATATGAGATGTAGTGTTTATCTGTTCATTCACATTGTCTGCGGTACCCTCCTATACCTTGCTCTTTCTAGATTCTTTTGGTCCCAACAAAGCAGTTAAGTGACTGATAATATCCCTCTGTGTTTGAGCAAAATGATCATTCATTGACTATTCAATTCTGTCAAATCTATTCTACACCTGAACACGGTCATTCTCAAAACTAGCAATTCTATCCTCAACAGCCATGGTCTTGGAGCGTAAGCGTGTTCCGTATAAATGCGGAATCATTGTAATTCAAAATCAAGCTGACATAGAACTTTTCTTTATTAAAAACCTTTATTAGTAAGAAAATGATGCCATATGTTACTGCATGAATACATGAATGTATAAGGGGTATTAAGCTCAAAGATCAATCTTTAGAGAAACATCCATTTAACTAAGAAAAGTCGAATACAAGAAACAGACGACCATTTCTTCGAGCTCTAGATTAATGTCAGGGCGTTGTAGTAGTTTAGTAGTATCATTCGACAGTATCTTGATATACTGAGTAATGCTCCTTACACGTCCCTTGAAAATAACCAGTTCATTATTCTAATCCTGGACTGTACGTTGAACTGCTTCATACTTTCATTTCCACGCACCACTTTCTTGATACAACACACCTTCAAAATTTGCAAGCTTTCCTTTTAAGTCCTGAACCTTGTTTTCTAACTCAGCCACCTTTTTCTTCAACCCTTCATTCTCTTCCTCTGTAGCATCCCTTCTTTCATTGTAATGCCCCATGAGAACTTGTTCAATTTGTGATATCTAGGACATTAACTCTTCATTCTGTGCTATCAATTTCGAATTCTGAGTTGACAACTCTAAATTTTGTGCCTTCTTTCCTTCTAGCTTTTTTTGGTGCGATTGTACGATTCCCTCAAGTCTTGTATCTTTTCTTGGATAATTTCACATTGTCATCGTACATTTTCTTGTAGTCATTCTTCTCCTTTGTAACCCTATCTAACTGTTCAAATAAATCGTTGATCATCTTACTCATGCTTCCTCTTTGTGACTTTTTACACCCATAATGAATTTTTTTTAGGTCTTTCAATTCTTAATTAACTTTATGATTATGTTCACAAAGTTCCTTTTTTTGCCCTTCTGTACATCTATCTCTAATGTTACATGGAAAGTTTTTGTTTCAGCTCCTTAATTCGTCTTTCATACCTTTCAACTCTTTCTCATGGCCATGTTTCAATTTTCCACTTCTGATGGTGCATCCCTCGCTCGTTCATTGATCAAACTAGTATTACTCAAACTCTTCTATAGAATGTCATTGTTAACCTTTCGAGCCTTCCATTGCATATAATTTTTGTTTGACTTCTGACCCATCTTGAAGCTTTACCCTCATTGGTGTCTCCCACGTTGTTACAACATCTTTTATTTTTACTTTTTGCATTCCGTCTTGTGCATATACTCAAACTCTTCCATACTAGCAGTAGCAGGAATAAACAGTAGGCAATAGGTTGTTCCTCCTCAAATCCCTGGCAATGAAACCCAGTCAAATTTTTTATATCGATATAAGTAAGTGATCAAATTTAACCAATGAGATTTTCAAACAATCTCCGAATCTTTCGTGTTCAAAAAGTATTCTTTCTACTGTTCTTCTGTCGTTCTCTCAATCGGATATGCAGTAAGGTGTTCCTCCAACGGTGAATAGTCAATACAGAACCTACAAGCTCTATAAGGTGTAACCCATCTATGGCCTCGAAACCAAACCTCCAACAATTGAGCACAGCCCCAAAATCTTTCATCCCATGTTCTTTTGCAAGCAGTCAATGTTCTATAGGTCTCTACCAAGATAGCTGGCACTGGATTTACCTTGTTCCTTAACAAACCAAGAGTTGACGGATCTATATAGTTCGGGTTCCTCGAAAATAACACTAACACGTAGATACATAGAGTGTACAAGCTTCTTTTCCTTTCTGGCTCCTCACTTGTTAGAATCAATTCTTGAATAACTTTCCAATGTATGCGTTCATTATCCTCGGTTAGCTCATCGTTCCCTTTTTGTTTTAACTTCCCGTTGAACCAAATTTTATTTTCCCGGTAATTACCTTCAATTTTCTTCTAAATGTTGAATTATTAGGGGGCCTCGTATAAATGTTGTCTTTCTCAAATCCCAGGCAATGTATCAAAGCCTCATACTCTTCTAGTGTAGGTGTCATATCCACTTCTCCAAACATAAAGCAATTATATGCCGGGTTCCAGTACTGTGTCATAACCCTAATTAGTTCTCGATCTACTGGGACGTCCAATAACATCATTATATCCCCGAACTCTGTCTGAAAAACCTTCTTCATGGTTTCATCTCATTGCTCCCACATCATTTTGAGCTCCAATAAACAACTATTCTGACCTAAATTCATTATCGCGATACTCTTGGTTCGTGATACATAGTCTCCTCGAATATTGTCTCCTTTTACGAACTGGGTTTCTTCTGACCATGACCATACTGCAGTATTATCTTCTCCATGTCTAACATTTCCTATTCGATTGACTTCAAACTCAATACCCCTATGAATATAATTATGATGCCATTAAAAAAACAAAGAAACCAAAAAAATGAAAAATGTGCCAGTACTTTGCAATAATATTGAAAACAAAATTTAAATTAAATACGAGCAGAAAAAGAAAAGCACAAAAAATAACCAGAGAAGCGTATTTAAATCAGCAACAACTGTCCTAGGTTCTTGTTTGGCTCTAATGAGGTGGGCTTCTATTACAGTATGTGGGTTTCGATCTAGACTCTGTGTACCCGAACTGTCGTTACTGGACTACAACAAGACATCGATTTAGGAGTATACGACCCCTTATAGCGGAGGCGTAACCTCATCGTGTATAAGGTTGGTATACCAGAAAGTGGACAAAATTCTGATCACGGAGCTAGATAACTCAAGTAGGATCATGCCTCACTCTCACTTAAAGGTGAAAAGCCCGGGTAGAAGGCTCATGCATGAATGACAGTTTATATCACACAAGAAAAAAGCTATCTTCATTCTTTCTGAAAATTCATCTAATAATTACGGAAAAATTAAATTCAAATTACTGTTCTAAAATGCCAAAATGCCACGTAAAATTAATTAGGCCTGACTCTCAATTTTTTAAAGTCCCCAGCGGAGTCGCCAAGCTGTCGCGACCATTTTTAAAACCGTGTGTAAAAATAGTCTAACGATTGATTTTTTTGTGAAATTAGGTTTTAACCCTTTTTATTCAATTTATCTTGGACCATTTTTTATTTTATTTTGGAAAACCAATTAATCCATTTTTAAATCGAATTTACCTTTTATTTCCTTTTAAAAAACAATTGGAGTCGTCACCGATCATTTCGAGGTAAACCGAACACCGTAAAATAAACCAAAGATTTATTTCTTAAAAATTGGGTTCGAGAGTCAGTTACGTGTAGGGAAGGAGCACCCCCACAAACGCCTGTTATCGGTACCTTAATTTTACGTGGCATTTTGAATAATTATTTGAATTTAATTTAATCCTTAATTGTTAAATGAATTTTAATTCCAAACGGAGATATCCTTTTATAGGGAAATTTATTTTATTCGAATATAAGATTAAAAGCACCTCGTTAAGTGGCACCCCTATTCATATTTAAAAATGAATTTCCAACATAAAAGGTTTTAAAATGTATGATATATTATTGTCTTGTTTGTTTTAAGTACTAACTTAATATAGCTCTAATTAATTAATCATTTAAACTATGAATATTAATTAATTTAAAGGCTTTCATGAGAAAATGTCAATTGCTTGAGCATCATCCATATATTAAAGCCCTTAGATTAATGATATTTCTAATTAATTGGTTATTCTAATTAATTAAAGTACTATCCTAATTATGGCTCTAATAATTAGTTAAGTTAATATTCAATTATAAATGGAAATGTATATTAAATATACATCTTTAAAGCCAATATTGAGATAACATCCCATTGTAAACAATGAAACATCATCTAAATTTGGACCTCAATGATTCTATTAAATATACATTTAACTAACTACAATGTTCTTCTTAATTAATTATTTAATTCTAACTAAAGAACCTAAAATCTAAGGCTCTATTAATTAATTAAAACTAAGTGTATTTTAGTTATCTAACATACAATCCTATATGCTTAATTTTAAAACATGCATCCAAACATATAAATTAGAATAAATAAATTAAATAATTAAAACTAAAAGAAGACTAAATTGAAAGAAATTGAAACTTTAATTTCTAATTTTATTCATATAGGGACCAAATTACAAAAAAACAACTTTTGGGCCAAAACCAAAGGAGACCCGAATAAAAACGCGCGGGTTAAGACCCCGACCCGTTTGAAAATGCACGAGTGAGATTTGACCCGGTGGCAAAACGACACCGTTCCAACTCTGCTATAATTAGCCTGAATTCGAGTTGCATCGGCCATTTCACCCAATTACCCTCTCTCTCGTCACTCTCTCTCTCCTCTCAATTCTCTCAACCCGAACACCTAAAAACCCAGATAACCACCCTAAAATAGATCAAAAACCTAGTGTTCTTCCGAAACTCGTCCGAAATCCGTCATTTGATCCAAAAAAAATCAAAACTCTTTTATTTCTTGTTTTTTTTCAGGATCAAACCCTAAAATTTCCTATAAACTCAAACAATGTTCATCTATTTTGACGAGTTCAATCCCTACAAACACCCAACACTTCCTATTTTTTGTTTCCTAAGATCAAACATCAAAAACTCCTATAAACCCTAACTATGTTCTTCCACCTTTCCCCATTCAATCCATCACCACCACTTCCGATCACTGAACCATGTTTCTCGACCACCGCCCCTTCTTTCTCGATCATCCCTAACCTAAACTCTGGCCAACTCTGTAACCTCAGGTCACCCCTAACCTAAACTCTGACCGTCGTACGAAACTCCGGCCACTGCCTCACCGCTAGGCGATTTTCGACCGCTATAGGATGATTTTAGGCCATCGCCACCATCGTGCCGAAACGCTAAAACCTACCAAAATGCTCTATTTTAAAGCCTAAACCTAGATCTAATGATCGATTCAATAGAATCTCCCTGCTTCCCCTCCTATATCTAACTACCTGAAACCCTAAACTCTCATTTTCAACTCCGACCACTTTCCGAACCTTCCTAGCAACCAGAATAGGCTGAAATCTAACTTTTCAAACTTTTCAAAACCCTAAACCTAGATCTATTCCAATTATTACCCTAATTATTAATTTATCTCTCTCTATTTATAGCAGGGATCAAGGCTGACGTCAGACACTAATAGGCTGTTGGCAGCTGGCTTAGGAGAGTTCACAATCCGTGCGAAGGGAAACATGCCACTCATTGGGTGCCACGTGGACAATTTGGACACTTGAACTATGTATATGGATTGTATTTTATTTGGACTTTATTTATTTTTAGATTTTTATTTATATTATTTATTGTTATTATTATTACTATTATTTATTTGGGCCTGATCAAAATTCGGGTATTACATATAGGGATTTGTTCAGCCATTGAAGCTGAATTATGGGGCATTTATGAATGTCTTAAGATTGCATGTGAGCTTAGAATAACTAGATTAAGGTTAAAATCTGGTTGCGACAAGCGATCCATGCTTTAAAAGACCGCAGGAATGGAAGCTGCAGTGTATCAATTGTCCATCATATTTGCGACTTATTAGATAAACAGTGGGAGGTTCAGATGATAGTGATAAGCCATGATAATAATACGGTGGCGGATGCTTTAGCTCATCTCGCTTGGAAGTTTTCGTTTGATTTCTATGATTTTATTGAACCACCGGTTTCTATTTCTAGTTTAGTTAATTTGGATTCTCTGAGTTAGTTTTTTCGAGTTAATTTTTATGTCAAGTTTTTCTCGCTAGTTCTATGTAAAATATTGTTGAGGGCATTCTTTTTCCTCCATCTAAGATTAAAAAGGTTTTTTAACGAGGCCCTAAGTAGTACTCCCCTTAATAATAAAAAAAATATTTATATCATATTTTCTGTGAACATATTTTAAAATATTGGAATTCAAATTCATAAAAAAAAATATTGGAATCCAAATATAATATAAATATAAATATATTTAGAATAATAAAATAAGATTAAAAAAAGCATATATTTGTAACCTATTGCCTAAGATTTGGAGGAGTTGTGCTTGACTATGTATACAAAGCATTAAAGTCATGGAAACCAACAAGACAAGAACTAAAATTTGGACCAAAACAAAACCACCAAAGCCCATATGTTCATTAACAAACCCAAACACTGAAGAGCTTTTGAGACCAGAGAAACGATCCTATCAGGACTTAGTTCCAACTACTTTAGATCACTGAAAATCCCAGTCTTTGTTTGTGTTGTTTAAGGGGTTTGAGTTCTCAAATCCCACATTGTTCCTCTTCCCCGATATGATCCTTTAGAAAAAAAAAACCCCGAAAATCAAACCAAACCCATAGCTTTTTCCAGCAATTCAACCATGGCGACCACGCCGATCTTGGCGCCCATGCCCGTTTTAGATCTGGTAAAGTCCTTCAAACTCAAAACGAAGCAGCAGGAGCTCTTGATCCGTGTCTCCATCCTCTGTCTCGTCTACATCTTGGCTTTCATCACCCGTCTTTTCTCCGTCCTCCGTTATGAATCCATGATCCATGAATTCGACCCCTACTTCAATTATCGCACCACTCTTTACCTTACCCAAAATGGGTTTTACGATTTCTGGAACTGGTTCGACTACGAAAGCTGGTACCCTTTAGGCCGAATCGTCGGCGGAACCCTTTACCCTGGTCTCATGGTGACCGCCGCTCTCATTTATCGCATCCTCCATTTCCTTCGTTTCGCCGTCCATATCCGCGAAGTCTGCGTCTTGACGGCCCCGTTTTTCGCTTCGAATACGACCCTCGTCGCGTATTTATTCGGGAAAGAAATCTGGGATACCGGCGCTGGGCTTGTCGCCGCCATTCTAATCGCCGTTTGTCCTGGTTACATATCAAGGTCCGTCGCTGGTTCTTATGATAACGAAGGGGTCGCCATTTTCGCTCTGCTTTTCACGTTTTACTTATTCGTGAAGGCGGTTAATACGGGGTCGTTGGCTTGGAGTTTGGCTTCGGCGTTTGGTTATTTTTACATGGTTTCAGCCTGGGGAGGATATGTTTTTATTATTAACTTGATCCCACTATATGTGCTGGTGCTTTTGATTACTGGGAGGTATTCGATGAGACTGTATGTTGCGTATAATTGTATGTATGTTTTGGGAATGTTGCTTGCTATGCAGATTCGGTTTGTTGGGTTTCAACATGTGCAATCCGGTGAACATATGGCCGCTATGGGAGTCTTCTTCTTGTTGCAGGTTTACACGTTATTTCAAGCTATTTCATTTATTTTTCCAGTCTAGTATAATGAATTTTTCATAGTATTGTTCTAGTTGAAGCAATTGGTTCTTGAAAATTGGAGTATATTTGTGCTTATCCCATGATCAGAACGCGAAACTGATACATGAATGTCTCTGGACCTATATAATATCTGAACATGACAAGGATATAATAATTGCTAAGTCTAAGCAAAAGCATAAACCAAAGAGAATTTGAAGGTAACATAGAAAAGGAGCTTTACTTTTCAGTGAAACTGTTTTCGAGTGGGGTGATTCTTCTTGGTGTGCATTCTAGGTATACAAAGGTCATTGCTAGTTGTATATGATGAAATGAAATCGGTTTGCGGAAAATTGTTCAGCGGTTCTATTTATCCGAGCTTTGAGCTGGTAATGAAAGTTGCATTAATCATATTTGGACTACTTGTGCAGGTTTTCTACTTTTTAGATTGGGTGAAGCACATGCTAAGTGACACAAAATTGTTCCAAGCTTTTCTGAGGATCACTGTGACATGTGCAGTTGCTGTGGGTGCTATAGCTTTGGGATTAGGCATGTTAACTGGTTATATTTCACCTTGGACAGGAAGGTTTTACTCTTTGCTGGATCCAACCTACGCCAAGGATCACATCCCTATTATTGCATCTGTCTCTGAGCATCAGCCAACGGCGTGGTCATCTTTTATGTTTGATTTCCACATCCTGCTTTTCCTTTTCCCAGCTGGTCTTTATTTCTGCTTCAAGCAGTTGTCAGATGCCACTATATTTATCGTCATGTATGGTCTGACAAGTATGTATTTTGCCGGTGTTATGGTTCGGTTGATTCTTGTTGCTACACCTGCCGTTTGTCTTATCAGTGCTATTGCTGTTTCTGCCACTGTGAAGAACTTGACTGTGCTGTTGAGGTCGAAGAACAAGGGTGTCCAAACTGGTTCCACCAAGGGAAGTAGCAGCTCAAAGGCCGCTTCTAAGGTAACGTCTCCCTGCCATTCTTTCACTCTCCCTGACACATGTAGATTTGCTTTAGCTTTACTGTTGGTATAATTCCTGTCCGACCCACACCCGAGTCTGAGTAACACAGGCCTGCTATTGCTTGAGATTCGAGCTGATGGTACTGAACTAATAATAATTTTGGTCCTTTGCC
Source organism: Hibiscus mutabilis (assembly GCA_019671005.1). Classification (NCBI taxonomy): domain Eukaryota; kingdom Viridiplantae; phylum Streptophyta; class Magnoliopsida; order Malvales; family Malvaceae; genus Hibiscus; species Hibiscus mutabilis. Next base: position 48,301,929 of record CM033736.1, read on the forward strand.
GAATAAGTCACTACTTAAAACATGTAGAGTAAGAATTTGTTTTGGTGCTTTTGTTTTTGGCTTTTTGCTAAAGGAGCTAATCCCAGTCTAATAAGTCACTACTTAAAACATGTTCTGAATTTGTTTCGGGGTAAACCCAAGAAATAACGATCTTTATTTTCCAAGCAGGCTTTACTCGATCAATCGCAGCCTTTCCAGAAAAATGGGGCGATTGCACTGCTCTTTGGTGCCTTTTACTTGCTCGGTAAGTACGCCACCCACTGTACATGGGTCACATCAGAAGCTTACTCATCTCCTTCAATTGTGTTGGCTGCGAGAGGTGCCCACGGGAGTAGAGTTATTTTTGATGATTACCGTGAAGCCTACTTTTGGCTTCGGCAAAATACACCTCCAGATGCTAAGGTGATGTCCTGGTGGGATTATGGGTATCAAATAACTGCCATGGGAAACAGAACTGTTATTGTTGACAATAACACTTGGAATAATACGCATATCGCGACGGTTGGGCGTGCAATGTCATCTTACGAAGATGAGGCAATTGAGATTATGAGATCCCTTGATGTGGATTATGTATTAGTTGTCTTCGGAGGTGTTACAGGTTATTCTTCCGATGACATTAACAAGTAAGACCGGAAATTTTCTTATTTTATACATTACTTTTGTGTCTGAATGCTGCCACTTCATGCATTGTGTAAAAGGTGCCTTGAACGTTTCTTCTCTTCAAATCATGGATGCTTGTTTTGGTCATATAGAAGTGTTTTTTCTACTGTCTCTATGCTAATGATGTCATCGTAATCTTTTGTTTTGGGTTTCCCAAGTTCCTCTTCTGTCCTTTGTTGAGTATAATCATCATATTCTAATTATATTATTGGCAAATAGATTCTTGTGGATGGTGAGAATCGGAGGTGGAGTATTCCCTGTAATTAAGGAACCTGATTACCTCGTTAATGGTGAATATCGTGTTGATAAAGGCGCAGCTCCTAAAATGTTGAATTGCCTCATGTAAGCTCCGTAAGTTGTTATTTATTTCATTTGGCATTTTATTCATTCTTCGGTGCTCTAATTGTTTTGGATGTTGAAAAATTGTTTATACTTTCTTATCTCTATGGTCAGGTACAAGCTATGCTACTATCGGTTTGGAGAGATGCTTACAGAATATGGCAAACCTCCTGGGTAAGTACATCATTTTCAACTGATTGGTAGTAAACATGCCCGCATGTATATACATAGTTATATCTGTATATAATGTTAAAAGAATCGGACCAGAGGTCGACTTGTTAGTTTTGGTGCGTGTATATCTATAAATATTAATGTTTGAACCCTAATTTGATGTGAAATAAATATTAAATATAGTCAATAATAATAAAAAGGGCCTTTGGGGTTAATGAGATAATATTTTATATAAAACCAAGAGACCATAAGATTCAAATTTTATTAACTACAACTAAGATTTTAATATTAGATACATATAAATGCACATTTTCCTGTTCAATTCTGTTTTTTATCGGTTTGGTTATTGTCTGGTTCATATATAATTTTCCCAACCCAGATTTGCCACTTCGAGAAAGGGGTGTGATATTATTTATAGCTATAATGCTAAATCTTTTTCGATTGCATTCTCTAATATTGCAGCTATGATCGTGCTCGAGGCGTTGAAATCGGGAATAAAGACATTAAACTGGAGCACTTGGAAGAGGCATTTACGACATCGAACTGGATAGTTCGTATTTATAAAGTTAAACCACCAAATAATAGGTGGTAAGGATCTCTCTTTGCTTCCTAACACTTTGCAGATCCTGAACAAGGACAATGCTAGTCTCCGATCGTGCTCGAGTCTTGGAATTGTAGATTTAGCTTTGGCAACAGATCTTTTCTACTTGAGACTGAGTTGTTGACATTTTCCAGGCTACCAGGTTCTTTAGAACCTCTTTTCTTCAGCTTTTTGTCAAATTTTAGAACCCCAATTTTGCAGATTTATGAATCAAGATTTACCCTTTTTTAAGCTTTTTAGTTATTTTATGGTCGGATCGGTTGAATTGAAGTAGGTTGCTTGTCTGGTTCGGTTAGTACGTTTGAACCGTGTATTAATTAAACCGATGCAGAACTGGTTCAACCAGTAAAAATAAGGTTAAAATGCTCATTTCATAAAAAAATGAATTATGAATTAGTTCAACATTTTTATAAATCGTATTTTCAAAAATTATTATTTTAATGAGTAACGATAATTCTCGGTGTCAATTCTCAAGAATACTCGACATCGGAACTTCTAAGGTGTTAGAGATGATGCTAAGTGAGGGGATGTCCGAGGCTAACAGGCTTTATGCTGTTAAAATGGAGTCAATTTTGCCTCATTCTTTTATGTATGTTGCATTCATGTTGTGTATATTTGTGTTATTATTAGGGTTAACTACATATATAGTTCCTCAAGTATTCTAGTATTAGTGTTTTAATACCCTACATTTTTTAGCAAAATAGTATCTAAAGTTACGTTTTTAAGATTGTACATTTGCCGTTTAAAATTAACAGAAAAGTTGATGTAGAATTTTTTTTATTTTTTAACTTTCATGTCACTTTCTCTCTCTTAGTCAGTATATCACATGTTATTTTTTAATATTTTATTTGTCCAACCAGAAAATAACACGTGTCACGTTATATTTGGTTGAACAAAATCAACGGAAATAAAATATCTCCTTAATTGCTGTTGTGCACTCAACCATTGAGCCAGACAATTGGTAATCATTAGAACCAATCAAACATAGATTTAACTTAAGTTACCGCCTCAAAATAAAACAAAATATGAATTTTAACTAATATTAAAACATCCCTAAAAAATCAAATTTATAATCTGTTTAGCATAAAATATAAATTTTAAATTATTTGTAAAATTATTTATTTTATAATAAAATATTAGATAATATAAAAAATAAAATAATTAATTATTTTCTCATTTTATCATAAAATACGATTTGACATAAAATATAAATTTTAAATTATTTGTAAAATTATTTATTTTCATTTTTTAAAATACTTTAATATTAATTTTATAACAAAAAATAAATATTTATTTAGTTTAATAGTAGCGTAATTTAACTTAAATATTAGTTTTGATGAATTTTAAATGTATTATTAACTAGTTTATTGGCTTTGCATGGTATATGTTTTAGAAGGGTTTCCAAGTTTGATTCTTTATAAAAGCAAATTTGTTTTATTTTGAGGCGGTGACTTTGGTTAAGTTAAATATTTATTTGTTTGGTTCTAATTAGTACTAGTTGCCTAACTCAATGGTTTAGTGCCCACTACACCATTAAAAATTAAAAACATTCTGACTAGGAGGGAGAAAGTGACGAAGAAATTGAAAAAATAATAAAATATTTCACATCAGTTTTTTCGTTAATTTTAAATGGCGTAGGTACTATTTTGCCAAAAAAATAGTTGGGTACTAAAATAGTAACGCGAGAATAGGTGGGGTACTATTTATGTAATTAACCCTTATTTTTATGAGTTCTAAATATTATAAGGGTCGTATTTTGACACACAAGCTGTGTAAAAAAATTACACAACCCTTCTATAAATTTAAAACTTAAATCCCAAACACTAACAACTTAAAATCTAAATCCTAACTCTAAATTCTAACCCTAAACACTAGCAGATTAAAATCTAAACCCTACACACTAAACCCCTAAATCCTAACCTAAAACCGTAAACCCTAAAATTAAAAGGCTTGTGTAAACTAAAACTTGTATCAAAGTATTTTCCATATTATAAATATGTTCTTATATAATTATGATGATGTTCGTCTTAGGAGATTCGGGTTCGAGTATGAACATATATTATCTTGTAATTACTTTAAAGACTATTAAAAATAAATTATTTTAGGGTAAATAATGTCGGTAGTCGCCGAACTTTTAAGATACTCACTTGGGTCGCTGAACTTTTAAAACTTATATTATAACCACTGACCGTTAGGTTAAATGAGTTTGGGTTTGACATTGAGTTTTAAGGTTGGGTTGGTGTTTGGGCTTTAGGCCCGGACGAGATTGGGTTATTACAGAAATCAAAAGGGAAGGTTGAGAAAAAAAACATTCTCAATTAGGGAGCAACAATACACATACAACAGACTTACTGGGAAAGGAAATATAAAATCCAACAAATATAGAAAATAGCAACTTTGACACACAATAAAATTAAAAAACCTTCAAACATGGGAGAAGAACACGCACTACATAAGGTTACAGATGTATTCAGTGGCAACTCTTCCTCCACAGTTATTCAGAAGGAAGCTCAACGAAATAGGAAGGTTGATGTTAATTCCCAGCACATTGGCTCTGATAGCAGTGCAAAGGCAAACTGTAACTTCAAGATCGAGCAAACCTTCGATTAGGCCACAACACGGTTTTGTAGTTGTTGGTAGAAAACTACAAATTCAGGGCGTTAACGCTGACTAGAAACAAACAAAAAGAATCAGAAAATAAACTTGAACCGTGTCGGGGTAAACACCACTGCCTTAGAAACAGATTCGCCCCAACCGGTGTAGTTGCTGCTACAGGCGGATTGTCCCTCGAGGTTATCACGAACTCTTTGAAGTTTGTACACACAAACCTCAAAGTGGAAAGCGGTGGAATTGCTCTTCTTGATCGGAAAACTCAAAGAATATCAAAAGTAGAGAGTGTTTGTAAGTAAGAAAATGTTTCTGTTGAGAGTGTAAAATGAGCTGAGTGAGGCTCATATTTATAGTTGTAAAATTGGGACAAAAATGTAAAAAACACTCTCTAATTAAAACGAGCAAAGACTGAAAATTTGTCCAGATACATCCACTAAAATTAGCTGTTCAAACATCTGTTACAAGAATTAAGCCTCCTGTTGACTGTTCAGATAGCTGGAAAACTACTGCACGTTTTTTAGAATTAATCAGGTGATTAATTCAGCCTTAGAATTTCAAATCATTTTTACGTCCCGAATTTTCTATAAAAAGATGGAACGCGCGCGGACGTGTCTTTGACACATGTTAACACAACCGAATCGAGCTATGAATTTATTAAGAGTAATAAAACTCAACCTAGGCATGTACATTATTCGTCATAGGGATGGGTAGTAATAAATGTACATTATGAGTACTCTTCATGGTTTCGTTTGACCACATTGAACTTAGATAACTAAGTTGGGTATCCACCATGAATTCCCCAACCAACGGGCTTTAGAACCATCCCCCCCGACGAATCTAGAACCAATTTTTGACTTAACCCTTTGGTAAGCGGATCAGCTAGGTTCTTTTCTGACTTTACATACTCTAAAGAGAGTACTTCGTTCCTTATTAAGTGTCTCACTGATTCATGTCTTATGCGAATGTGTCTCTTCTTACCATTGTAAGCTTGGCTCTTCGCCACACATATTGCTGCTTGTGAGTCGCACAATAAGGACACAGGAGGAGTCAGTTTTCCTCACAAAGGAATTTCTGCTAACAAATTTCTAAGCCATTCGGCTTCTTGCCCAGCTAAGTCCAGAGCAATAAACTCTGACTCCATGGTAGATCGTGCGATGCAAGTCTGTTTAGCAGACTTCCATGAAATCGCTACACCACCTAAGGTAAAAATATACCCACTCGTAGAGCTTACTTCATCATTATCGGTAACCCAATTAGCGTCACAATATCCTTCTAAAACAAAAGGAAAGCCAACAAACTTGAGTTGTCAATCAATAGTACCCTTAAGATACTTAAGTAAGCGCTTGAATGCAATCTAGTGTTCACCACTAGGATTATGAGTATATCTACTTAACCTACTCACTGCATAGGCAATATCAGGCCGAGTATAGTTCATTAAGAACATAAGGCTTCCAATAATTCTAGCATACTCTTCTTGGGAAACACTACTTCATTTATTCTTAAAGAGATGTATACTAGAGTCATAAGGAGTTCGAACAGGGTTGACATCAAAACTGTCAAATTTCTTTAACACATTCTCAATATAATGTGTTTGATTTAAAGAAAATCATTTTTCAGTTTTGGTAACTTTTACTCCTAAGATCACATCAACCTCTCCCAAATCAGTTATCTCAAATTTAGTAGACAAGATTTTTTTTGTTTTGTTAATGGATTCAATGTTAGTACTGAAAATCAACATGTCATCCACATATAAACTTATGATGACACAATCAGTTCCAAACATCTTCGAATACACGCATGTATCTGCTCCATTAACAATAAAACCAAAACTCAAAAATGGTTTTATGAAATTTCTCGTACCACTGCTTAGGAGCTTGTTTAAGGCCATAAAGAGACTTTTTAAGTCTACATACTTTGCCTTCCATACCAGGTGTCTCAAAACCTGGTGGTTGCTCCATATAGATCTCCTAGTCTAGATTTCCATTAAAAAATGCACTATTTACATCTATTTGATGTATATGCAACTTATGAATGGATGTGATCACAAACAAGGCACGGATCATTGAGATTTTTGTCACATGAGAGTATGTATCAAAGAAGTCAATACCAAACTTCTGAGTGAACCCTTTGACTACTAGTCTTGCCTTATACTTCTGGATTGACCCATCTGGTCTTAGTTTCTTTCTAAAGACCCATTTACTACTGATAGGTTTAGATCCTCCAGGTAAGTCAACCAACTCCCAAGTTTGATTAGACTTAATTGATTCTAGTTCATCATTAATGGCACTTCTCCAAAAACTAGTATCAATTGAACTTATAGCTTCATTATACGTTTTTGGATCCTCATCTAAAAGGAAAGATTGGTCTAAATCACTTATTTCTGTAATAAAAGAAGTTATGAAATCTGGTCCAAAGGTAGTAGTTACCTTTTGTCTTTTACTTCTTCTAAGCTCTAATTCAAACTCTAGAGTCTCCTTGGCAGGACTACTAGAAGAAGCATGCACATGACTTTCTCGTTGTGTCTTAACATTTAATCTAGGTTTTTTAAGAGGAAAATAGTTCTTAAAAAATACTGCATCCCTAGATTCACAAATTGAGAAGTCACTTAAAGGCATAAACATGTATACGGCACTATTCGTAGCATACCCTATAAACACTGCATCAACGAGTTTAGGACCGATAGTGGTCTTCTTAAAGTCAGGCAAAGTAACTTTTGCCAAACACCCCCATACTTTCAGGTATTGCAAATTTGGTGCATAACCTTTCCACAATTCGTATGGGGTACATTCTAATTTCTTATGAGACACTCGGTTCAATATATGATTGGCCGAGAGAATAGCTTCCCCCCACATGTTATCAGATAACCCAGAACTTATTAACAAAGTGTTCATAATCTCTTTTAAAGTTCTATTTTTCTTCTCGGCAATGTCATTCTGTTGAGGAAAATAAGGAGCAGAGGTCTCATGTATTAAGTCATTCTTCGCACGCACCTCTTTAAGAAAATTAGATCCACATTCACCACTCTTATCGGATCTAACACGTTTTATTCTCCTATCAAGCTAATTTTCAACTTCTGCCTTATAAATAAGGAAGTAGTTTTCAGTTTTCTCTTTAGTTCTAAGGAGATAAACCTTTGTATATCTACAGAAATCGTCTACAAAGGTGATGTAGTAGTGTTTTCCTCCCTTACTTTCACAGTTTCTAAAGTCTGCTAGATAAGTATGTATAAGTTATAGAAGTTTAGATCTACGTTTAGAGACTATTTTAAAAGTATGTTTAGTATGCTTAGCTTCTACACAAATTTTACATTTGTTAAAGCTATTATCTTCTAGATTATGTATTAACTTCATTTTTATGAGTTTTTTAAGTGATTGTAAGTTCACATGACCTAATCTAGCATGCCACATATCAAGAGTCTCAATAGTATACAAAAAAGTGTTGGCTTCATTATTCTCATTAAACTGGGTTTCGATTACAAATAAACAATTTTGTAGAAAACCTTTCCCTACATAATCTTCATTTCGGGAAAGTATTAGTTTATATGCCTTGAAAACTAGTTTAACGTCTGCTTATTCAATAATCCACCACTAATCAAATTTCTTCTTAAGGTGGGTACATACAAGACATTGCTTAAAGCTAAAGTTTTACCCGATGTTAGTTTGAGTAAAACTTTCCCTTTGCCAAGCACGTCTGAGCTGCTGGAGTTTCCCATGTAAACTTGCTATTCTTTGTCTACGAATTCGAACTCAGCGAACAACTCTCTTTTGGAGTAGAAATGTCTTGAAGCGTCAGTGTCCACAATCCACTCGGTGTTGTTCTCCACCCAATTTATTTCTGAAACCACCGCTGCAATGACATCGCTGGCATTCTCTGCAATGTTGAGTTGTGGTTGATTCTGGCGATCAGACCGCTGTTGACACTGGTAGGCTTTATGACCAGGCTGCCCACATACATAGCAATTGACCACTTTGCCCTGGGCTTTGTCTTTTCCTAGCTTCTTGAAGTTGGTAGCTTTATTGTGTTTGGTTTTCTTTGTCTGGTTTGCCCTTTTGTTTGGCTTGAATTTGGAACCTGAGGCACCACCATACTCAACCAAGTTAGCTTTAAAAGAAAACTGACTAGAGTTGGAAACCTTATATTTTAACCGATTTGCCTCCTCTATCTTCATTTGGGCCACCAGTTCCACAATCGTCATATCTCTCTTTTTGTGTTTGAGAGAATTACAGTAGTCGAACCAGGATTTGGGCAACTTCTCGATCAGGACGTTGGCTTGCAGCACCTCGCACATCTTTATTCCTTCAGAAAGAATGTCAGACACCAGCTTCTCATAGTCATGTACTTGCGCCATGATCGACTTTTCGTCCGTCATTTGGAATTTTAGCCATTCGTCTGCCACATATTTTTTTAATTCCAGCGTCGTCGGATCCGTACTTCATCTCGAGAGTATCCCAAATCATCTTGGCATTCTTTTCTTTGTGAAACATATCAAACAATTTGTTTGACATGTAACTCAGCAGGTGACCTCGAACCGTCTTGTTGTCCTTTTGAAACTTCTCTGTATTCACTTGGACAACTGCGAGATCTTCATTGGTTATGATGGCATCAGCAACATCTGAGACATGCTGAGATGGCTGTGGCTGAATCAACACATAGTCAAGGTCGAGTTGTTCAAAGAATATCATTATTCTTTATGACCACCTCCAGTAATTGAACCCGTCCAGTGCATCGAGCTTAGAAAGGTCAGGAACAAGCTTGCTCGATTTGGTTCGTCATTTGCAGTAAGAATCTGTTTCTAAATTGTTGGTAGAAAAGCTGCAAATTTAGGGCGTTAGCACTGACTGGGAACAAACAAAAAGAATCAGAAAAAAAACTTGAACCGTGTCGTGGTAAACACCGCTGCCTTAGAAACAGATTTGCCCCAACCGGTGTAGTTGCTGCTACAGGCGGATTGTCCCCCAATGTTAGCATGGACTCTTTGAAGTTTGTACACCAAAACCTCAAAGTGGAAAACGGTGGAATTGCTCTTCTTGATCGGAAAACTCAAAGAATATCGGAAGTAGAGAGTGTTTGCAAGTAAGAAAATGCTTATGTTGAGTGTGTAAAATGAGTTGAGTGAGCCTCATATTTATAGTTGTAAAATAGGGACAAAACTGTAAAAAAACTCTAATTAAAAAGAAAATTAAGCTGTTTAAATGATAATTTAAAAATGGGAAAATTAATAGCCTAATTTAAATCTTATAACAGCCACAGCTTTTGAATGAACAGAGACTGAAAATCAGTCCAGATACATCCACTAAAATTAGATGTTCAAACATCTGTTACAAGAATTAAGCCTCTTGTTAACTGTTTAGATAGCTGGAAAATTGCTGCACGTTTTTTAGAATTAATTAGGTGATTAATTCAGTCTTTAATCACGTAATTACAGTATAAACGTTTTAGAATTTCAAATCATTCTTACGTCTATATATATAATTGTTTCAGAAACAATTTGTAGTTTTCCAGGTTTGAAACAATTTTTATAAAAAGTGTTTTCCGAATTTTCTATAAAAAGATAGAACGCGCACAGACTTATCGAAGACGTGTTAACACGAACATTAACCAAGCCGGCCACGGCAGCGCGCATGCAAAGGCCTAGTCCATCACTCTTCAACAAAGGAGGCTAATAAGGTTCCTTTATAAACCAAGCCTACTATGCTTTCCCACTCAAAGTGGGATGAGCATTCTCCAACAGTAGGTACGTTGCCCAGTTCAACATCAACCAAGCTCAGCAGATTAAGACACACTCCGAGGTTCAAGGGATTGCATGTACCGGATTGACCCTTACCATTAGAGAGTACATCCCCATGACGAATAACGACAGGGTTTCTGGAATTTGTTGTGCAAGAAGAACCCTTTGATTTACTATCAACATTGTGAGAGCTTACCAAAGCAAAAAGAGAAGGTTAAGGGAAAGAAATAGAGCACTTGATGCTTTAGCACTTGAAGCCATTTCCTAAAGAAAAAAAAGGTTTGGAGTGACTGAGAAAATAGTTTATTCGATGTGATAAAGCTAAGACTGCTTAATGGGGTTATGGTGAAAGGATCGATGGGGTTTTATAGAAGACATTAATGAAGTTTGAGGCTATTTGAAAATAGAAGACGAGAGGAAACCAGGTTGCCATATATGATTCCAAAACTTGGATCCTCCAATATTTGTTTGGCTGGAAATTTTATATATACCTATGAAATCTCCCACACGTCTATGCATGTTTAAATGATTTAATTGATAACATGAGTACAACGTTGTTTTTCATATATCTCATATATATTAAACATACATATTTCAAGACATGAATGCCACCAAGCCAAACAAAGGTTTCTGTCTATTTTTGAGTTTTCGCTCAGAATATTAAAAATATTTGAGGCGGCTCTGATCATTGACCCTTTTCAAACAAAAATAAAGCAGAAAGTTCTTTTGTTTTCTTCCATTTTGATTGAGGCACTTCATTTTTGTCCTTTTAAGTGATTGTTCTAATCGGAATTAGACATGTTTATTGGTCGGGTTATCTGCCCAAATTTAAAGTTCCTAAGCTTGTTTTAAAAACATATCGAGCTTTGAGCAAAAAGTTCCAAACCCGACCCGACCCAAATGCTAATATGGATATAATAATATAATCAACATATAATTATAAATAATATTTATCTTAAGGTGGTTAAGTCTTCAACCCAAAATTTAACCTCTAAACCTATATATAACAAATTATTAGGGTTGAAAATCGATTCAGCTTAGTAAAAGAATTTTCATTTTTTTTGAATCGTTCATAATAATTCGGTTCGTTTTAGTTTACGGCTTTTTTCATTTTAATTTTCGATTTTGAGTTTCTGGACTTTATGTTGAGGAAATGGTTTTTGTATATGGTGTTTGGACATTATGTGGCAAATTTTTAAGTTTTTTTATGTAAATATTTATATATATATTTGAAATGAATAAAAAACAATAAGTAATTATTGGGAAAATATTTCATGTACAGCTGTAGAAATGAAAATTCCTAAACCCTAAAATTAAAGTGTATGTAGAAACAAAGTTTCCGCAAACGCTTGTCCATAAATAATTATCCTTCGCGCTATATTAAAAAAATTTAATTACAGATTAATTTAAAACCAAATCTAGTTCAATTCAAATATCAATGATTCATAAATTTATAATTGATGAAACATAAACCAATTAAACACTATAAATCGGATCAAATTTCAATTTTTCGAATTTTATTCTCTATTTAGCTCTAATGAAAATATTTCACACGATAAGCATACTGGTATTGGTATGAAAGACACGTGCATGCTTATTTAATACTAAAACCTAATCCTAATTCTCTGACCATATTATCGTAGAACTTAAATCTTAAATTTTAACCCTAAACATTAAATTCTAATCATAAACCCTAAATTCTAAACCCTACACTAAAACCCCTAACTCTAAACTCCAAAATAAAACCCTGAACCCTATAATTAAAACGCTTGTGGAAACAACGACAAAGGAGAACCACAAGAGCTGAAAGAAAACTACTAAAACTTACTGCATGACTCTCGTTTGAGGTGGTCAATGTTTTTTACATATATTTATGACAAACATTAATTTTTTCTTGGTCGCATGCATGTCTGAATATATATATAAACATTTTCAAATATATATATATGGGTAAAACTTTGATACACATGTTGTGTAAAATTAATTTTACACAAGCTTATATATTTACACTATAAAAACTCAAATACTAAATTTCTAACCCTAACCCTAAAAAACTAAACCTTAAACCTTAAACCTTATACACTAAATTCTAAACAATAACCTTAAATTCTAAACCATACAATCCAAACCCCTAAACTTTAAACCCTAAACTAAAACCGTAATCCCTCAAACTAAAAGGCACGTGTAAACTAAAGTTTACACAGCCTGTGTATCAAAGTTTTTTATATATATAACAACTTTAACGTTGTACTCATGTTATTAATTAAATCAATCAAAAATGATTTCGAATATCTACACAATCCATCGTTGATATGGGAAATTATATATAATACACGCACTTAATTCCCACCAAACAAATATTCCTTAGATCCAAAATCTCCAACTAATCTGACTTAGTGCCTCTCATTTTCTCGTTCTTAAAAGCTTGGAGTTCATCTATGTCGGCTATAAAACCCTTTGCTCACTTCGCCAACATCATCAGTCATCGTCCTAGAACTTAGAAGCAGAGTTCCAAATAGACTGTTTTCTCAATCACTTCAAATCTTTTTTTTTTTTTCATTTCGGAAATGGCCTCAAGCGTTAACGCATCAACTGTTCTATTTCTTTCCCTCAACCTTGTCTTCTTTACTTTAGTAAGCTCCCACAATGTTGATGGTAAATCAAAGGGATCTTCTTGCACAACAAATACCAGAAACCCCGTCGTTGTTGGCCCCGGGGATGTTCTCCCTAGCGGTCGGGGTCAATTCGGTACATGCAATCCCTTGAACCTCGGTGTGTGTCTTAATCTGCTGAGCTTGGTTAATGTTGAACTCGGCAACGTGCCTACAAAACCGTGTTGTAGCCTAATCGAAGGTTTGCTCGATCTCGAAGCTGCAATTTGCCTTTGCACTGCTGTCAAAGCCAATGTGTTGGGAATTAACATCAACCTTCCTATTTCGTTGAGCCTCCTTCTGAATAACTGTGGACGAAGAGTCGCTACCGAATACATCTGCAACCTCATGTAGCGTTCTTCTCCAATGTTTGATTTTACTGTGTGTTTGTTGTGAAGTTGGCATTGTTTATTTGTTGGATTTTACATTCCCTTTCCCAATAACTCTTTGTATTGTTTCTCAACCTTTACAATGTCATTCTAATGAGAAATTATTAGATGTACCCGGCTCACTATGTCATCCATAGTCCGTCTAATGAGATTCATCTATTTCAGCTTAACTTCCAAATAACTACCACATATGTAGAAAAGATGTGAAGATTCACCTTGAAAAAAAAATAAGATGAAAAATTATTATTGAATGGGACCATTAATAACGAGGTGAGTCAGGCCCATCTAATAATTTTTTCATTCTAATCAATTGTAATCATAGCGACAATAAATATGTCAAAGAGTCCAAACATGAAATCATAAAGTAATATTGTGATGTGTGGTTTGTTTATTTCAGTTGATATCATTGTTGATGTAACATAAATGAGAACATAATTTAGAATATGTTCGAGTGTTCAATCCAGTTACGGAGGCATCTTAATAGTGGGAGGGGCTATTGCCCCCAACCCCTCAAGAATTTGTTTTTTTCCTGTTAGCTTATATATTAAAATTAAAAATTTTATGGGATAATTATAGTTTGCCCCCTATTTTAAAAAAATATTATACTTTACCCCCTCAAATTAGAATCTTGGCTTCGTCCCGTGTTCAATCTAGAATTCCATCCAAACATATTAGGATACACCATATACGACCAACCAAGTCGCCATGTTCATCAAATAGCAAAACTTGAACCATTCTTCAATCTCAGGTAGGGGTGTTCAAAATTGGCCAAGTGGCCCAATAAGTTTAATATTATTACCATATTATTACTATGTTTCATCTTTATTTCTATTTTTTTAACTTGCATTATGAGCTTATTGGGCCTCTGAGTACCCATTGGACCAATTTTGAACACTCCTAATATCAGGGCACCCCGATTTCGACCATGATCAATTCAATGTTCTCATATGTTCTCTCTTTTCGTTATCATCGAAAATAATGAGAAATTAGGTTCATTGTCAAAGACCCTTCAATTATGAAATTCATCATGTCATTACATTGCCCTTTTGACCAGATTTCTTTAGTGTTAAATCATGTATTGCTTATGTCGATTATGAGACGATGCTCTCAATCCAATTTGATTTATTTACAACGTCAACATTTAAACTTCTAACTTAATTTGAAGAAACTAACGTCTCATCCCATCGAACCAAGTAGTTAGTACAAATTTAATAATAAATAATAATGCAATGGCAATATTATCACATGTGAAAAAATAGAAAGTTACATGTGTGTGCAAAAGAGGATAATTTTCATTACAAGAGACTCGGGTTCAAGCACCAGAGTGTGCAAGATGTGTGCTTTGTTAAAGGGTTAAAAAGTATGAAAATATACTATTAGATAATCACATTAGTTTATTAAAAGAATAGATAGGTACATTTTTTTCTCAGCAAAAAGAAATTTATTAATAAATTTAAAGACCACTGAAAATGGATTACAAAGTTCACAGGAGCCAGCCAGCAACAAGAAACAGAAACCACTACCTGATTCGAGACTACCCCTCCCTCACACTAGCAAAAATAACTAAAGAAGAGCAACACAACTAAAGAAGGGTACATATATTTAGAATAAAAATGAAAGCGAAGGCTGAAAAGCCTTCTCAATTAATGATAAACAATACGAAGACTTATTGGGAAAGGGATGTAAAATCCAACAGATAAACAATGCCAACTTCACAACAACGAAAATTGGAGAAGAACACTACATAAGGTTGCAGATGTATTCAGTAGCGACTCTTCTTCCGCAGTTATTCAGAAAGAGGTTCAAAGAAATAGGAAGGTTGATGTTAATGCCCAGCACATTGGCTCTAACAGCAGTGCAAAGGCAAACTGCAGCTTCGAGATCGAGCAAACCTTCGATTAGGCTACAACATGGCTTTGTAGGTACGTTGCCTAGCCCAACATCCACCAAGCTCAGCAGATTAAGACACACGCCGAGGTTCAAGGGATTGCATGTACCGGATTGACCCCGACTGTTAGGGAGCACATCGCCGGGACGAACAACGACGGAGTTTCTGTAATTTGTTGTGCAAGAGGAACGTTCTGAATTACCATCAACAACGTGAGAGCTGACTAAAGCAAAGAAAAGAAGGTTGAGGGAAAGAAATAGGACAGTTGATGCGTTAACTCTTGAAGCCATTTCCGAAATGAAAAGATCTGAAGTGAAAGTGATTGAGAAAACAGTCTATTTTTAACTGCTTCTAAGACAATGACAGATGATGTTGGCGAAGTGAGCAAAGGGTTTTTATAGCTTACATAGACCTACTCAATGCTTTTTTTTAAACTAGATAATGAGAGCCACTATGTCAGATTTGTTGGAGAATTTGTATCTTTGGAATATTTGTTTGGTAGGCAATTACTTGTGTGTTTGTGTGTGTACATATATATACTGCAACTCGAAATCTCTCACGTCAATGATGTATAGTAAAGGTAATCGACATCATTATTAATTGATTTAATTAAGAACATGAGTACAACGTTAAAGTTGTTTATATATTATATTCAGACATGCATGCGACCAAGACAAATTATGGTTTCTGTCATAAATATATGAAAAAATCATTGACCTTCTCAAACGAAAATAACGCAGTAAGTTTAGTCTTCGGTCGGCTCTTGTGGTTCTCTAATCTCTTTCTTTGTTGATTTCTCAAATAGAAACCCACAAAAGGAATAGACTATGCTACGATTTTTGGGGTGTTTTATTTGGTTATTTCGATCAGTGACCGAATAGAATTAAATAAAATTGAATTAAACATTTTGTTTAATTATTAACTAAAATTGGTTTTAAATTTTTTAACTACTGAACAAAGTTCAGTTAATTCAGTTGGTTTTCAAAAATGTTTATCTTAATAATTATTATGTGAAAATAGAAGATATTTTATTTCAAAATTTAATATGAAAGACATGCAAGTGTCATATTGGATTGTTTAAATCATAAGGAAATGTGGTAGCCTTATGCTATCCCAAAAATATAACATTAAGAAGTTTGAATGCTTCGATACCAAACCTGAGAATATATACCCCTTATGATGTTAACACTCAAATGAGAAAAATATAGTTGATTTTATTGTCCAATCCAAGTATGCACGAATTTTTTTTTATCGGCAAAGGTATGATTTTATTGAGAATACAATCATACAAGGCCATTGTAACACCCTCAGCCCGGATGTCATATTTTGGCCTCAAGCCCAACCTGCAACCATAAAATTTTGACCTAGTTTTGCCCAATCCACAATCGATTTCCAAAACCATTTGATTTCTAATCATTTAAAACATAAATAAATACTGAAAGCATTTATAAGAGAGCTCATTTTTAAATTACATTATCAAAACATTCGACTCATTTTTTTTAAATCAAATACAATTTACAAAATACATGATAGGGTCCTACGAATACACAGCTCGAAGACCTAAGCATTGTACTCTAGTGAGACAAGGCACTGAAATCCTTCACCGATGGTGCTCCTCCAAGCAAGGTGCCAAACCTACTAACCTGAGAACAGAAACAACGATTTCGTACGCTGAGCTAACAAAGCTCAGAGGAACACTATCACTTAACCATGCTTCATTCAAATCATAAATATGAGCATATAGATAAAGATGACATCATGACAATATAACAACATATGACGCTACCTCTAGCCCCTAAACACATAGCAATCAACAACAACGGATGTACCAAATCTCACACATCAATCATAAGTATAATACCAACAAACCTAGAGTGAGGCCCGGTCCCACTAAGCATCAGGATCATACACTCAAGATCAAAATCTCTCGTAGAGCATCATCGAATGGGGCCCGATTCCACTAAGCATCGGGACCATACATTCAAAATCTTCAACCATGGTGTTGCAACACACTCTTTCTCACACTAGGTATCCGGATCCCAACAATCAACAGTGACTCAACCAAAACAAGTTTCCATTTCAGCACATAGCAAGGACACGTCTATAATACTGCATACAACATCACTTGATCCACCAAGGTTTAGAAATATTGATAAGGCAGAATCGATGAAATGATAATAATGACCAAAAAGACTGAAGTATCCTCGGGCATCGAAATTTCCAAATTAACTGGAATGATGGATAACCCCCGAGTTATGAAATGAATGAATTGTTTGGAGGTATTGAAAGTATCTGAATGACTAAAACATCATCGAGTACTTAAATGATTGAAATACCCACGTGACTTGAGATAAGTGGAAGCTTGGAAAATCCTAAAATTTCTGATAGATTGTAAATGATTGTAATGCCCCTGTAGGTTTGAAGCCTAACTTATGTAAATCAGTCATTCTTAAGACTGTTACACTAGTGGAAGAATACTGAAGAAATACATGTTCAACCGTTCGAGGCTCGTTCCAAGATAATTTGTGACAGTGGCCTATTCAACTATACCACATAGCTAGAATTAAATATTGAACATGTACGAGATGTACTATTCGAATGCTTGGGAAGTGATGCATTGATGAGACATGTTTAATGGAATAGACTTGGAAGCCAAACAAGCCATCGACAATCTTCAACATAGAAAATCACCGACTTACCCTATCGGGGTTAAATTACGAAATTGCCCCTGAGTGTTAAAATGACCAAATGCCCCTTTGAGAAAAAATTAACTGGAGAATCATGACATATTCGGAATCTTGATTGATCTTGATCTACCTGAATTCCCAAAATCTATCCTGATATATATGAATTCTTGTATAGTCATGATATACTTGAAATTCTAAATGATCTTGAGGTATAATTCCTAAATACCTAGATGAAGTTGATAATTATCGAATTCATTCTAATATGGCTCTTGATTCTGAAATCAATCTAGAATGGACTTTAGTTTAGTGTCTCCTTTCTGTAATTAGCAAGGACCCCTAAGTAATAAACTGGACCATCTAGTGTGTCCCATATTTACATGAATAATCTCTCTGATTGGAAACCAGTCTAAATCCATTTTGATCCCAAGTGATCCTGTTATCTGAAGTAAAAACATGACTTCTGGTTCATGATTTCTGATACAAGTATACCCAATTCATGGGTCCTGATACTCCAGTTTTTTTGATTAAACATCTACCTGTATCCTGAATTCCTGACATACTACTACTAATTAGTGAGATGGTTGTTACCGTTCAAAATTGTTTTACTAGGTACTGGGATATGGACTGAAGACTGTTGGTTCAACCCTGATCAGGCTGGTAATTCTGCCCGTATTTGGTTCCTACGCTTCAACTAGGATAATTTCGCATGTATTCAGTTTCTATGCTTCGGCTAGGGTGATTCTACATGAAATCTAAGGTAACCCCTTAGGTCGGTACCTACACCCATTGGGCCTGGGTTAACGTCTGTATAGATGCAGTTCTGGGGAACTGCATGCTGGAGTTAGGTTGGAGGGTAGTTAGGTTGATACCAAATTTTTCATGCCTCCTCCTTTGCCTCTGTCAAAATTCTATAGTTGTTTGAAACTTTCTTTATGTCGTTCTCGATTTGCGATTGTTGGGACACACCAAAACCTCTAGCTCAATTCTTGTAAAATAATCTCTCCTTTCTGATTCTTTTAGAGTGTAGAATGTCAGACTGATTCCTAGAAGTTTAAGTACCTATTAACCATGACTCCATGATCGATATTTCAGTTTCTTGCTTTGTCTTATGCCTGCATGTGCTTACAGCATCATTTGGTAGTTATGTATTATTGAGATTTTTCAAGCTCACATTTTTACCATCGCAGATTAAAAGAGAATTATCATGATTTCATTGATTGACAACAGTGTTAGGAGTTCCCTTGATGTTGCTTGCGGAGTACAGTATTGGTACAGTTAGTGGGCATGTATGTCGTGTCTTATTTTATGTCAGAGTCTGTAGTATAGCTTTTGGATTTCTGTTTTATGATTTTCTGTAATGATGTTCTGACAACGATATTTATTTTATGGTTTTAAATGTAATAGAAAGAAAGGAGTTTTATTTGGGTTTTACCATGGGTCACTCTTGTGACCCTAATGTGACCTCCCAGATTTAGGTGTAACCATGGGCGGATCTAGAGGGTTACAAAAATTATGTTGTTATGCAACATTTCTAGGGATGTCTTTGGGTGGTCTCAGGAATTGGGATGGGCAGTTAAGCTCCGTAAGGGAAAATCACTGATAGCTGCATATTGAGAATTGCTTGAATTTCCTATCTTTATTTTGTGCGGAGGGAGAGAAATTGCAACATTTTCATAATACATGATTGGATGGTACTGTAATCTTAAATTCAATCAGAGAGGTTATTCAACTGCGACTGAGGGGAAAATCCATAAATAGAGTAGATGCTATGAATGTACATGTGTGTCAAAATTGGGGTATACTTGTATAGTTTTTAATTTTGTTTTGGAGTTGTATTGTTTTTGATGTAGCAGACTTTGTTTCTTGGGTAATAAAAATTAAATTATTCAAAAATAAAAAAATCATAGAAGTAAGAAAATATAATCACAACCCAAAAATGAGATTGAAACTACCATTTGTATAATTTTACTCTAAAACCCCAAACAAACTTTTACCACATTTTCCAACAATTTAATCCTTTCTAGATGCTCTTGAATTGAAGGTTACAAATCTTTTCCAACAATTTTAAAGTTTATTGGCTAACGTTTTTGGAAGAGGAAGAAGAAAGAAAAGAGAGAAATCTGCATATGTGTTATAGTCTTGCATGCCATATAGACCACATGACATTGTTTGGAAGGAAGTGCAGCGTTTCTGAGGTTTACAGCGGATTAAAACGTTTGTGTGCCTCGTTTGTTGCAGTCAAGTAATGTCTAATGCTGAGAGGACTCATTGACATTTTACCATGGATAGCTGATGTCCTCGTTGTGCAGCCGACGTAGAAGACGTGAACCATCTTTTGAGACTTTGTCCGATGACGCTCATGGTGTGGATGGCTGTGATCAAACATGACAAACTCACTTAGTTTCTCTCCATGCACGTTCGGGAAGTATTACCTTGTCAAATGAATGAGAAAAATATGAATATATATTATCTTTTAATTACTTTAAAAACTATTAAAAATAAATTATTTTAGGGTAAATAATGTTGGTAGTTGCTGAACTTTTAAGATACTTTAGTCCATGAACATTTAAAACTTGTATTATAAGCACGGAACGTTGGGTTTAATGGGTTTGGGTTTGACATTGGGTTTTAAGGTTGGGTTGGTGTTTGGGCTTTTGGCCTGGACGGGATTGGGTTATTACAGAAATGAAAAGGGAACGTTGAAAAAAAAAACATTCTCAATTGGGGAGCAACAATACACAGACTTTCTGGGAAAGGAAATGTAAAATCCAACAAATAAAAAATGGCAACTTTGACACACAATAAAATCAAGACTTAAATGAAAAATCAGTCCTTAAACTATGCCTTTAGTTTGTTTTTAGCTCTTAAACTATTTTTGGTTAAAATAAGTCCTTAAACTATCATTTCTAGTCATTTAAGTCCCTAAACTATTTTTGGTCGAAATAAGTACTTAAACTATGTCATTTTTTTTCTTTTTAGTCGCTAAACTATCTATTGGTCAAAAAATCTTTGTGATGTGTCAACATCTTATTGGCCGAAATATTTTTTGACTTAGCTAATTACCGAACTTAAAGTGACCAGAAATGATAGTTTAGGGACTTATTTTGACCAAAATATAGTTTAAGGGATAAAAGCAAATAAAAGGTATAGTTTAGGGGTTGATTTTTAATTTAAGCCTAAAATCAAACAATCTTCAAACATGGGAGAACACCACATAAGGTTGCAGATGTATTCAGCAATGACTCTTCTTCCACAGTTATTTAGAATGAGGCTCAAAGAAATAGGGAGGTTGATTTTAATGCCCAACACGTTGGCTCTTACAGTAGTGCAATGTGTCACGGATCAAACTCTTCGGATCGAGACATTGGCGCAAGCATCAGATAGGGAGGTTGTGAGCAATGTAACGGGCTTGCCAAATGTGGCCCAGCACTTGGAGAATGTCGTGGACCAAACCTTTGGGACCGAGGCATTGGCGCAAGAATCAGGCAAAGAAGGTTTGCGCGGTGTAACAGGCTTGCCAAGACCATTACACTTGGCCCAGCACTTGGAGAAAGGCGTGGACCAAACCTTTGGGACCGAGGCGTTGGCGCAAGAATCAGCCAAAGAGGGTTTGCGAGGTGTAACGGGCTTGTCAAGACCGTCACACTTGGCCCGGCACTTGGAGAATGCTAGAAAGCCCGCAAGCCCACATGACTTAGCCAAATCCATGGAGGATTTAGGAGGGTAATTCGGTCAAAGCATCATCTATTTATTTGAAATATAATTTGTAGATATTGTTTGTGATAATTAGAGATTTGAATTAGGATTTGATTAGATAAGATCAATCTCGACCGTCAATGTAATTTAAACTGGGCCGTTGGATGTAGGGGAGTTCAACTATAAATAGAGGCTCCCTCCTCACTTGTAAATCACTTCACTTCACTTATTCATTCACTTTGAGTAATACAAGAAGCATTTACTCTAAAATCTCTGAGTGTTCTTCATTGTTCTTGAATGTTCTTCGTTGTTCTAGTTTCCAATCTCTTTCCGTTGTTCTTTGATTAGTTTCGCTTAGAACAATCTTTCGTTCGAGGGCTTCGGGAAGTGTTTGATCTTTCTAAGTGAGAATCCTGGCTGAGTTAGGTGTTTGTTGAGATAGCTTCATCTAAGGCCGTGACAAGGGATTTCAGGGTGACTTAGCTGACGTTTCAACCGAGAAAGTGACTAAGGACCGCACGATTCGTCTGGCAAAAGTCTAGCCCGTGACAAGATCCATCCAAGCTTGGAGGGCTTGTCGGAGCCGTTGTCGAGCAGGAGTACTCACAAGGCTGGTTGAAGGCTGACTTAGGCGTAAGAATCGACCGACTAGCGTCAAAGGCGTCTAAGGCCGCACGGATCCGCTAGGGTCAAGTCTAGCCCCGTGACAAGTGGTATTAGAGTGAGTCGAGCAAACTTTTTATTGTGCTACAACACGGCGGTGTAGTCAAGTGTGGTGGATTCAACCAAGCTTGTAGTCAAGATACACGTGGGTGGTGATTGCGTTCGAGTTAGTCGAAGTGATCGGGATCGACTAGTTCGTGGTAAAACATGATTGAGATGGCACCAAAGAAGAAGACATTGACAATGGACGTGCAAGAAAGAATTAATATCATTTGATGAGAGGAGCAACCATCTTGAAAATAAGGTGCAATCGAATCTCGAAATCATAACGGTCGTGAGGCTTGGGACCTAAACTCTTGGACTTGAAAAGGAGGCCAATGTGGTGTTTGAACATCCTTCAGAGTCGGTAAACCTTGAAAGCCCATAATTTTTGGGATATTGAGATGTTAGAATCTTTAAAAGGGATCCAAATTTTTAGGTTTAACTGGGCTCTTAAAATTTGGATATTTGTTAAAATGTCCTCGTTTTTTTTTTTTTTTTTTTGTTTAATTGGAAACTATTAAAAAAGGCCAAAAACCCCAAAGTGTTGTGGAGTCACATTTTGAAAATCCTTAAAGTCTTTGGAGGGCAAGTTCAATGATCCCCTCAAACTTTTACGCATCCTCAACGATTTGGAGATAGTTGAGAGAGTTGTGCTTATTCAATGCCAAGATGGGGATTTGCAAAAAGTGGAGGATTCTTCCAAGGAGAAAACCATGAAGAGATCCAAGAAGTTCTCAACTTATTTGTAACAATAAGTTGAACCAACAAGATAATTCCCTTCAAGATGCAAAGGAGGCAATGAAGGCGGACTGGAGTCAAAAATTTATTAAATGGGGTTCTTAGACTTGAAAAATTAAAGATTTATATAAGGGACCCATTTTATTTATAAAGGTCTTGATTTATATATAGTTTTATTTTTATATTCAAATTATATAAGAAAAAAATCTCAAAAGTTGGTGATGTACCCCATTTTAGTAATGCTAGTGAAGCTCAGATGGAAGCTTTGCAAAAGAAGTGGATAAAATTATGAAAATGAGAGCAAGACCGCAATGAGTGAATGATTCGCAAAGACCTGGATCTGTAGATATTTTAGACCAGGGGTGAAATTTGCATATATACGTAGAAATGCCCAAAGACTTTCTATGCTCTCGTTAAATGTCGATTTGATTAATAACTTGAGTACAAAGTTGTTTTTGAGTATCAGATATATATTATACACAAGGGGAATGGTGAGGCTAAGTCCATGCCAAAAGAATAGGTTTTCGTTAATTTTTTGAAGTTTTTGCTACATAAACTTTTAAATTTATTTATTTTTGATAAGGGATGTCCCAAGAAGAACCGCCTAGCTGCCATGGTAAAGATTATTCCCAAACAAAGGGTAATGCCGAGACTTTTTTTGTTTTTTTGTTCCAATGCCGCCAAGCGAGTGAGAGCCGTTTTTAAGTGATTGCCAAAGTAGTCCAACTTAGACATGAGACTATTGGTGCGATATCAAGTGAGAAATTTAAAGTTCCTAAGCATGGTTTAAAAACATATCAAGCTCTGGAGTGCTAAATTTTCAAACCCTACCCGACTCAAATGCCGGTATGGATCTAATGGTCCGAATCAACAAGGCCAAGATAAATAATTAATATAAAATTTGTCTTTAAGTTGTCTATGTTTTTTACATATATTTTTGACATAAACCATAATTTTTTTCTTGATGTCCATGCATGTCAGGAAAAAGCTATATATAATGTTATAGTGAAGAACATTACTTTTAGAAACAAGTTTCAAAAGTTGTACTCATGTTATTAATTAAATCAATCAAACATGCCACCTTTGGGCAATATGGGAAAGAATCCATCGTTGATGTGGAGAGAATATATATATATAAGATGAACAACAACTCTACAAGTAATTTCCTCACAAAACAAATATTCCTTAGATCCAGAATCCATCCAAGGAATTGGGTTAGCCTCTCATTTTCTTTCGTTCCAACATCGCTTTGATCCGATCTATGTCAGCTATAAAACCCTTTGCTCACTTCGCCAACATCA
The DNA here is from genome assembly GCA_019671005.1 of Hibiscus mutabilis. Lineage (NCBI taxonomy): Eukaryota > Viridiplantae > Streptophyta > Magnoliopsida > Malvales > Malvaceae > Hibiscus > Hibiscus mutabilis. The sequence continues at coordinate 48,326,093 of CM033736.1, forward strand.
TCTGTCATTGTCCAAAAGCAGAGTTTCAAATAAACCATTTCCAATCACTTCATATCTTCTTCTTTTTTTTTTCATTTCGAGAATGATGTTCGGGAAAACGCATTGCTTTTTATTTGAAGTGTCGAACCTTGTCTTCTTTGCTTTAGTAAGCTCCCACAGTGATGATAGTAAATCAAAGAATCACCACCAATGACAAATTCCAGAAACCCCATCGTTGTTCGCCCCGGCGATGTTATCCCTAGCGGTCGGGGTCAATCCGGTACATGCAATCCCTTGAATCTCGGTGTGAGTCTTAAACTGCTGAGCTTGGTTGACGTTGCAACTAGGCAACGTGCCTACAAAAGAAGTGTTGTAGCCTAATCGAAGGTTTGCTTTGATCTCGAAGCTGCAGTTTGCCTTTGCAAAAACTGTCAAAAGGTTGTGTTGGGAATTAAAACATCAACCTTCCTATTTCGTTGAGCCTCCTTTTAAATAAATGTGATCGAAGGGTCGCTACCGAATACATCTGCAAACACATTCCTAGTGTTTTTCGTGTTTGATTTTATTGTTGATGGCATTGTTTATTTGTTGGATTTTTAGTCCCCTTTCCCAATAACTCCTTGTATTGTTTCTCAAATTGAAAGATTTTTCAGACCTTCTCTTTCAAAGAGGCATTTCCTTTGCAAAATGTCATTGTAATCGATTGCAAAAATAGCGATAATAAATGCAAGTTAAAAGGTTCAAAACTTGAAACCATAAAATGATATTGCAATTTGTTGATCGTTGTTGATGTAACATAAAAGAGAACACGATATCCAATACGCTTAAATGGTCAATAAACTCTTATATAATCAACTAACAAATTAACACCTGTGAAGGATGTACACCCCACACAACTAACCAAGTCGACGTGTTCCTCAAATAGGTACCAATTCAGGGAATATAGGTACTAAACTAAGCGATTACAAGTATTCGGGTGTAACGGGGTGTTTTTGAGCTTTCGACAGTATATAATCTGGATACTATACTAAGAAGTATAGGTAACAATTCAGGGAGTACATGTTCTAAACTAATGGGGTGTTTTTGAGCTTTCAATGTTTTCATAAATTGATCGGTATCGATACTTGATTTTGAAGTATCAATGTTAGTTGAACAATGTCAATACCGCATGAACAGGTATCGATACTCTCCCTTAAAAATGCCCAAATTAAAGGGGTATTGATACCCTTTAATCCTCATCATCTTACTACTACTCGTTGAATTTCAAGATTTTAAAAATTATGAGAGTATAATTAATCATTTTCTTATCAATTGGGCATTATTAGCAACATAAGCATTTCAAAGTTAAAAGTGTACTGTTTTACTCAAAAATTTGAAATGCAACTCTTTGCTTAGTTCTCCACATTTTCCCCTTTTCTTCTAGTTTTGGAGGACTCTCACACTTCTTTCACTAATCACATCGTGTAAAATGAATTAGTAACACTCTTAAAATATTCTTAGAAATCTACCATAGTACTGGGTGCATTAAAGCTTGGTTGATGTGGAGCTAGGTAACGTACCCACGAAACCATGTTGTAGCCTAATCCAAGGTTTGGTGGATCTGGAAGCTGCAGTTTGCCTTTGCACTGCTATCAGAGCCAATGTGTTGGGAATTAACATCAACCTTCCTATTTCGTTGAGCCTCCTTCTGAATAACTGTGGACGAAGAGTCGCTACTGAATACATCTGCAACCTTATGTAGTGCGTGTTCTTCTCGATGTTTGAAGATTGTTTGATTTTACTCTGTGTTTGTTGTGAAGTTGGCATTGTTTATTTGTTGGATTTTACATCCCCTTTCCCAATAACTCTTTGTATTTTGTTTCTCATTAATTGAGAAGGTTTTTCAACCTTCCCTTTCATTGTATTTCCTTTACATTGTCATTCTAATCAATTGAAATCATAGCGACAATAAATATAAGTTAAAGAGTCCAAACATTAATCCATAAAGTAATCTTGTGATATGTGGTTTGTTTAGTTCAGTTTTTATCATTGTCGATGTAACATAAATGAGAACATAATTTTAAATATGTTCGAGTGTTTAATCCAGTTACGGAGGCATCTTAATAGTGGGAGGGGCTATTGCCCCCAACCCCTCAAGAATTTATTTTTTTTTCCTTTAGCTTATAGTATATTAAAATTAAAAAAATTATTGGATAATTATAGTTTGCCCGCCCTATTTTAAAAAATATTATACTTTGCCCCCTCTCAAGTTAGAATCATGGCTCTGTACCTGGTTGAATCTAGATTTCAATCCAAGCATATTAGGGTACACCATATACGACCAACCAAGTCGTTATGTTCATCAAATAGCAAAACTTGAACCATTCTTCAATCTCAGGTAGGGGTGTTCGAAACCGGCCCAATAGATACTCATAGGCTCAATAAGTCTAATATTACTACCATATTATTACTATGTTTCATCCTTATTTTTATTTTTTTAATTTGCTTTATGAGCATATTGGACCTCTGAATACCCATTGGACCGGTTTTTAACACCCCTAATACCAGTGCACCTAGATTTCGACCATGATCAATTCAATGTTCTTATATGTTCTCTCTTTTCGTTATCATCGAAAATAATGAGAAATTAGGTTCATTGTCAAAGACCCCTTCAATTATGAAATTCATCATGTCATTACATTGCCCTTTTGACCAGATTTCTTCTTCTTCTTCGGTACGAAAACATCACGAAGCACAAAAATCTTTCCCAGATCTTGTCAATGTAACACTGTTGGACGGATTAGTATGTTTGAATTCAAATCCTCATTTATGTTACAACAACAATTATATCAAAATTCAGTTCGATAGAGAACAATAATATTTATTATCTCTTCAATTATGTACTAGCTTTCTCAAGGGTAGATTAGGATTGGAAATTTTTCTTTGGATTGTTTTAGAATAAAAAAATGATTAATTTGGTCATCACATTGCCCTTTTGGCCATATTTGTTCTTCTTCGGTATAAAACTTCAATCACATTTATATAAAACTCAAAAATCTTCCAGAAACCTCGTAAATGTATTACATATGTCGATTATGGGACGATGCTCTCAATCCAATTTGATTTATTTACAACGTCAACATTCAAACTTTTAACTTAATTTGGAGAAAATAACATCTCATCTCATCAGAACAGGTAGTTAGTACAAATTTAATAATATATAATAATGCAATGGCAATATTATCACATGTGAAAAATAGAAAGGTACATGTGTGTGCAAAAAGGATGATTTTCATCATAAGAAACTCGGGTTCAAGCACCAGAGTGTGTTAGGTGTGTGTTTTATTAAAGGGTTAAAAAATATGAATATATACTATCAGATAATCACATTAGTCTATTAAAAACTTAGATAGGTACATTTTTTTCTCAGCAAAAAGAAATTTATTAATAAATTTAAAGACCACTGAAAATGGATTACAAAGTTCACAGGAGCCAGCCAGCAACAAGAAACAGAAACCACAACCTGATTCGAGACTACCCCTCCCTCACACTAGCAAAAATAACTAAAGAAGAGCAACACAACTAAAGAAGGGTACATATATTTAGAATAAAAATGAAAGCGAAGGCTGAAAAGCCTTCTCAATTAATGAGAAACAATACGAAGACTTATTGGGAAAGGGATGTAAAATCCAACAGATAAACAATGCCAACTTCACAACAACGAAAATTGGAGAAGAACACTACATAAGGTTGCAGATGTATTCAGTAGCGACTCTTCTTCCGCAGTTATTCAGAAAGAGGTTCAAAGAAATAGGAAGGTTGATGTTAATGCCCAGCACATTGGCTCTAACAGCAGTGCAAAGGCAAACTGCAGCTTCGAGATCGAGCAAACCTTCGATTAGGCTACAACATGGCTTTGTAGGTACGTTGCCTAGCTCAACATCCACCAAGCTCAGCAGATTAAGACACACGCCGAGGTTCAAGGGATTGCATGTACCGGATTGACCCCGACTATTAGGGAGCACATCGCCGGGACGAACAACGACGGGGTTTCTGTAATTTGTTGTGCAAGAGGAACGTTCTGAATTACCATCAACATCGTGAGAGCTGACTAAAGCAAAGAAAAGAAGGTTGAGGGAAAGAAATAGGACAGTTGATGCGTTAACTCTTGAAGCCATTTCCGAAATGAAAAGATCTGAAGTGAAAGTGATTGAGAAAACAGTCTATTTTTAACTGCTTCTAAGACGATGACAGATGATGTTGGCGAAGTGAGCAAAGGGTTTTTATAGCTTACATAGACCATCTCAATGCTTTTTTTTAAACTAGATAATGAGAGCCACTATGTCAGATTTGTTGGAGAATTTGTATCTTTGGAATATTTGTTTGGTAGGCAATTACTTGTGTGTTTGTGTGTGTACATATATATACTGCAACTCGAAATCTCTCACGTCAATGATGTATAGTAAAGGTAATCGACATCATTATTAATTGATTTAATTAATAACATGAGTACAACGTTAAAGTTGTTTATATATTATATTCAGACATGCATGCGACCAAGACAAATTATGGTTTCTGTCATAAATATATGAAAAATTCATTGACCTTTTCAAACGAAAATAACGCAGTAAGTTTAGTCTTCGGTCGGCTCTTGTGGTTCTCTAATCTCTTTCTTTGTTGATTTCTCAAATAGAAACCCACAAAAGGAATAGACTATGCTACGATTTTTAGGGGTGTTTATTTGGTTATTTCGATCAGTAACCGAATAGAATTAAATAAAATTGAATTAAACATTTTGTTTAATTGTTAACTAAAATTGGTTTTAAAATTTTTAACTACCGAACAAAGTTCAGTTAATTCAGTTGGTTTTCAAAAATGTTTATCTTAATAATTATTATATGAAAATAGAAGATATTTTGTTTCAAAATTTAATATGAAAGACATGCAAGTGTCATATTGGATTGTTTAAATCATAAGGAAATGTGGTAGCCTTATGCTATCACAAAAATATAACATTAAGAAGTTTGAATGCTTCGATACCAAACCTGAGAATATATACCCCTTATGATGTTAACACTCAAATGAGAAAAATATAGTTGATTTTATTGTCCAATCCAAGTATGCACGAATTTTTTTATCGGCAAAGGTATGATTTTATTGAGAATACAATCATACAAGGCCATTGTAACACCCTCAGCCCGGATGTCATATTTTGGCCTCAAGCCCAACCCGCAACCATAAAATTTTGACCTAGTTTTGCCCAATCCACAATCGATTTCCAAAACCATTTGATTTCCAATCATTTAAAACATAAATAAATACTGAAAGCATTTATAAGAGAGCTCATTTTTAAATTACATTATCAAAACATTCCTCATTTTTTTTAAATCAAATACAATTTACAAAATACATGATAGGGTCCTACGAATACACAGCTCGAAGACCTAAGCATTGTACTCTAGTGAGACAAGGCACTAAAATCCATCACCGATGGTGCTCCTCCAAGCAAGGTGCCAAACCTACTAACCTGCGAACAGAAACAACGATTTCGTACGCTGAGCTAACAAAGCTCAGAGGAACACTATCACTCAACCATGCTTCATTCAAATCATAAATATGAGCATATAGATAAAGATGACATCATGACAATATAACAACATATGACGCTACCTCTAGCCGCCTAAACACAAAGCAATCAACAACAACGGATGTACCAAATCTCACACATCAATCATAAGTATAATACCAACAAACCTAGAGTGAGGCCCGATCCCACTAAGCATCAGGATCATACATTCAAGATCAAAATCTCTCGTAGAGCATCATCGAATAGGGCTCGATTCCACTAAGCATCGGGACCATACATTCAAAATCTTCAACCATGGTGTTGCAACACACTCTTTCTCACACTAGGTATCCGGATCCCAACAATCAACAGTGACTCAACCAAAATAAGTATCCATTTCAGCACATAAATTCCTGGCATACTGCTACTAATTAGTGAGATGGTTGTTACCGTTCAAAATTGTTTTACTAGGTACTGGGATATGAACTGAAGACTGTTGGTTCAACCCTGATCATGCTGGTAATTCTGCCCGTATTTGGTTCCTACGCTTCAACTAGGGTAATTTTGCCTGTATTCAGTTTCTATGCTTCCGCTAGGGTGATTCTGCCTGGAATCTAAGGTAACCCCTTAGGTCAGTACCTACACCCATTGGGCCTGGGTTAACGTCTGTATAGATGCAGTTCTGGGGAACTGCATATTGGAGTTCGGTTGGAGGGTAGTTAGGTTGATACCAAATTCTTCATGCCTCCTCCTTTGCCTCTGTCAAAATTCTATAGTTGTTTGAAACTTTCTTTATGTCGTTCTCGATTTGCGATTGTTGGGACACACCAAAACCTCTAGCTCAATTCTTGTAAACTAATCTCTCCTTTCTGATTCTTCTGGAGTGTAGAATGCCAGACTGATTCCTAGAAGTTTAAGTACCTATTAACCATGACTCCATGATCGATATTTCAGTTTCTTGCTTTGTCTTATGCCTGCATGTGCTTACAGCATCATTTGGTAGTTATGTATTACTGAGCTTTTTCAAGCTCACATTTTTACCATCGCAGATTAAAAGAGAATTATCATGATTTCAGTGACTGACAACAGTGTTAGGAGTTCCCTCGATGTTGCTTGCGGAGTACAGTATTGGTACAGTTAGTGGGCATGTATGTCGTTTCTTATTTTATGTCAGAGTCTGTAGTATAGCTTTTGGATTTCTGTTTTATGATTTTCTGTAATGATGTTCTGACAACGATATTTATTTTATGGTTTTAAATGTAATAGAAAGAAAGGAGTTTTATTTGGGTTTTAATGGGCCGATCTAGAGGGTTACAAAAATTCTGTTGTTATGCAACATTTCTAGGGATGTCTTTGGGTGGTCTCAGGAATTGGGATGGGTAGTTAAACTCCGTAAGGGAAAATTAATGATAGCTGCATATTGAGAATTGCTTGAAGTTCCTATCTTTATTTTGTGCGGAGGGAGAGAAATTGCAAGATTTTCATAATACATGGTTGGATGGTACTGTAATCTTAAATTCAATTAGAGAGGTTATTCAACTGTGACTGAGGGGAAAATCCATAAATAGAGTAGATGTTATGAATGTACATGTGTATCAAAATTAGGGTATACTTGTATAGTTTTTAATTTTGTTTTGGAGTTGTATTGTTTTTGATGTAGCAGACTTTGCTTCTTGGGTAATAAAAATTAAATTATTCAAAAATAAAAAAAATCATAGAAGTAAGAAAATATAATCACAACCCAAAAATGAGATTGAAACTACCATTTGTATAATTTTACTCTAAAACCCCAAATAAACCTTTACCACATTTTCCAACAATTTAATCCTTTCTAGATGCTCTTGAATTGAAGGTTACAAATCTTTTCCAACAATTTTAAAGTTTATCGGCTAACGTTTTTGGAAGAGGAAGAAGAAAGAAAATAGAGAAATCTGCATATGTGTTATAGTCTTGCATGCCATATAGACCACATGACATTGTTTGGAAGGAAGTGCAGCGTTTCTGAGGTTTACAGCGGATTAAAACGTTTGTGTGCCTCGTTTGTTGCAGTCAAGTAATGTCTAATGCTGAGAGGACTCATTGACATTTTACCATGGATAGCTGTTGTCCTCGTTGTGCAGCGGACGTAGAAGACGTGAACTATCTTTTGAGACTTTGTCCGATGACGCTCATGGTGTGGATGGCTATGATCAAACATGACAAACTCACTTAGTTTCTCTCCATGCACGTTTGGGAAGTATTACCTTGTCAAATGAATGAGAAAAATATGAATATATATTATCTTTTAATTACTTTAAAAACTATTAAAATGAAATTATTTTAGGGTAAATAATGTTGGTAGTCGCTGAACTTTTAAGATATTTTAGTCCATGAACATTTAAAACTTGTATTATAAGCACGGAACGTTGGGTTTAATGGGTTTGGATTTGACATTGGGTTTTAAGGTTGGGTTGGTGTTTGGGCTTTTGGCCTGGACGGGATTGGGTTATTACAGAAATGAAAAGGGAACGTCGAAAAAAAACATTCTCAATTAGGGATCAACAATACACAGACTTTCTGGGAAAGGAAATATAAAATCCAACAAATAAAAAATGGCAACTTTGACACACAATAAAATCAAGACCTAAATGAAAAATCAGTCCTTAAACTATGTTTTAGTTTGTTTTTAGCTCTTAAACTATTTTTGGTTAAAATAAGTCCTTAAACTATCATTTCTAGTCATTTAAGTCCCTAAACTATTTTTGGTCAAAATAAGTACTTAAACTATGTCATTTTTTTTCTTTTTAGTCGCTAAACTATCTATTGGTCAAAAAATCTTTGTGACGTGTCAACATCTTATTGGCCAAAATATTTTTTTGACTTAGCTAATTACCGAACTTAAAGTGACCAGAAATGATAGTTTAGGGACTTATTTTGACCAAAAAAATAGTTTAAGGGATAGAAGCAAATAAAGGGTATAGTTTAGGGGTTGATTTTTCATTTAAGCCTAAAATCAAACAATCTTCAAACATGGGAGAACACCACATAAGGTTGCAGATGTATTCAGCAAGGACTCTTCTTCCACAATTATTCAGAAGGAGGCTCAAAGAAATAGGGAGGTTGATTTTAATGCCCAACACGTTGGCTCTTACAGTAGTGCAATGTGTCACGGACCAAACTTTTCGGATCGAGACATTGGCGCAAGCATCAGATAGAGAGGTTGTGCGCAATGTAACGGGCTTGCCAAATGTGGCCCAACACTTGGAGAATGTCGTGGACCAAACATTTGGGACCGAGGCATTGGCGCAAGAATCAACCAAAGAAGGTTTGGGCGGTGTAACAGGCTTGCCAAGACCATTACACTTGGCCCAACACTTGGAGAAAGGCGTGGACCAAACCTTTGGGACCGAGGCGTTGGCGCAAGAATCAGCCAAAGAGGGTTTGCGCGGTGTAACGGGCTTGCCAAGGACATCACACTTGGCCCGGCACTTGGAGAATGCTAGAAAGCCTGCAAGCCCACAGGACTTAGCCAAATCCATGGAGGATTCAGGAGGGTAACGGTCAAAGCATCATCTATTTATTTAAAATATAATTTGTAGATATTGTTTGTGATAATTAGAGATTTGAATTAGGGTTTGATTAGATAAGATCAATCTCAACCGTCAATGTAATTTAAACTAGGCTGTTGGATGTAGGGGAGTTCAACTATAAATAGAGGCTCCTTCCTCACTTGTAAATCACTTCACTTCACTTCACTTATTCATTCACTTTGAGTAATACAAGAAGCATTTACTCTAAAATCTATGAGTGTTCTTCACTGTTCTTGAATGTTCTTCGTTGTTCTAGTTGCCAATCTCTTTTCATTGTTCTTTGATTAGTTTCACTTAGAACGATCTTTCGTTCGAGGGCTTCGGAAAGTGTTTGATCTTTCGGAGTGAGAATCCTGGCTGAGTTAAGTGTTTGTCGAGAGAGCTTCATCTAAGGCCATGACAAGGGATTTCAGGGTGACTTAGCTGATGTTTCAACCGAGAAAGTGACTAAGGTCCGCACGATTCGTCTGGCAAAAGTCTAGCCCGTGACAAGATCCATCCAAGCTTGGAGGGCTTGTCGGAGCCGATGTCGAGCAGAAGTACTCACAAGGCTGGTTGAAGGCTGACTTAGGCATAGGAATCGACCGATTAGCGTTAAAGGCATCTAAGGCAGCACGGATCCGCTAGGGTCAAGTCTAGCCCTGTGATAAGCGGTATCAGAGCGAGTCGAGGAAGGGAATTGTGTTCAAGCCAGCTTGCAGGTGCAGTCAAGTGTGGTGGATTCTAGCTTGTAGTTGCAGTCAAGCGTAGTGGTGATTTGTGTTCGAGTTAGTCGAAGTGATCAAGGATCAGACTAGTTCGTGGCAAAGTGGTGATTGAGATGGCACCAAAGAATAAGACATTGACAATGGACGAAGTAAGAAAGACTCTGAATGAATTTGACGAGAGGAGCAACCATCTTGAAATAAGGTGCAATCGAATCTCAAATTCATAACGGTCGTGGAGGCTTGGGTCGGTAAACTTTTGGACTTCGAGAAGGGGGCCAAGGTGGTGTTTGAACATCTAGAGTCGGTAAACCTTAAGAAGCTGGGTTCGTTGGATATTGAGATGTTAGAGTCTCTGGAAGAGATCCAAGAGGAGGTTCAATGGGCTTTTAATGGCTTGGAAGTTAAGATGTATGAACGTGGCAATTCCTTAGAGGCTACGTGGAAACTCTGAGAGATGAGGCCAAAAAGACCTAAAGTGTTGTGGAGTCACGTTTTGAAAAGTTAGAGTCCATGGAGGGCAAGTTCAATGACGAGACGCAACGCATCCTCAACGAGTTGGAGATAGTTCGAGAGAGTTGTGCTTGTGAAGCCAAGATTGGGGATTTGCAAAAAGTGGAGGATTCTTCCAAGGAGAAAACCGTGAAGGAGATCCGAGAAGTTCTCAACTCAGTGTACAATAAGTTGAACCAACAAGATAATTCCCTTCAAGATGCAGTGGAGGCAATGAAGGCAGAATTGGAGTCGTTGGGAAAGAGGGTTCTTATACTTGAAAAATTCGAAGAGGAGTCCAAGCAGACCCAAGGTGTTTTTGAGTCTCGTCTTGACGAAGTGGAGTCCATAGATGACCGGTTCAAGGACGAGACACGAGAAGTTCTCAACAAGTTGGTGACTGTTCGAGGGAGTAATGCTAGTGAAGCTGAGATGGAAGCTTTACGAAAAGAAGTGGATGAGCTCAAGAGGGAGCTGCTTAGTTGCAAGACTGCAATGAGTGAATGAGGTGCGCTCAAGACCTTCTTAGAGGGATTTAGACCAGGGGTGAAGCTCGCAGTAGAGCAGAGAGATGCCCAGAGACTTTCAGAGGCTCTCGTTGTTGCCGAACCTCTAACCGAGCCTGCAGAATGCAAGTAGGTGAGGGTTGAGTCAACCAAGACCAGTTCGAGAGACAAGGGGAATGGTGAGGCTAAGTCCATGCCAGAAAAGAATGGGAGCAAAAAGTTGAAGTGCTACTTCTGTGATGGTCCTCATTTGATAAGGGGATGTCCCGAGAAGAACCGCCTAGCTGCCATGGTGAAGACAGCAGACGAGTCAAAGGGTGAAGTAGCGAGACTTGGGGCGATTGTGTGTGCCAATGCCGCCAAGCGAAGTGAGAGTCGTGGTTCGACTACGAGTACCAAAGTAGTCCAGCCAGTGATGAGACTTGGTGCGATAGCAAATGAGAAAGTTGTCAAGCCGAAGGTAAAGACGAGGCGATTGGAGTGCTACCGATGCGAGGGGCCTCACAAGTTGTGAAGATGCCCGATTCGAGCCAAGTGGTCCGAGGGACAGGGCAAGGCCAAGAGTAAAGAGCATGTGAAACTTGGTTCAGAGTTGTCTAGTTCTGCCAAGGTAAGCAGAGACCATGAGCAGAATGGGTTGAAGATGTCCGGGAAGGCTGGGAAAGAGCTTGCCAAGAATGTTCGAGTGAAGAACATTGCTTTTGAGACTAGTAGAGTGTCGAAAAGGGCTGAGCCGTTGAAGGACATAGCAACTGTTAAGATGCCACCTATGGGCAAGGTGGGAAAGAAGTGAAGGACTTCGAGGAAGAAGTGCCGACGCAAGATGAAGCAACTAGAGTGCTACCAATGTAAGGGGCCTCACAAATTGTGAGATTGCCTAGATCGAGTCAAGCCATCCAAGGAGTTGGGTGAGCCCGAAGAGAGCGAGGCTGCATCACTTGATCTGATAATGTCGAGTTCTGCCAAGGCCAAGGGGGACCGAAAGCAGAAAGGGGTGACCATGTCCGAGAAGGCTACCGAGGAGCTTGTAGAGGATGTTCGGGAAAAGAACATCGCTTTTGAGACCATTGGAGTGTCAAAGAGGGACAAGCCGTTAAGGGACATAGTAACCGTGGAGACACCACCAATGGGCAAGATGGGAAATGAGTGACGAACTTCAGGTAGGAAGTGTCGACGCAAGAGAAAGCATCGAGCTTCAAGGAAGAAGGATCGATGCAAGAGAGCACAAACTTCAAGTCAGAAGGACGGATGCAACCAGGAGCAACAGACTTCAGGGAAGAAGAGCCAATGCAGAGTAGCGCAGCGGACTTTGTGGCAAAAGTGTCGATGCATGCAAAGAACTTTGATGAAGAAGGTTCAATGCAGAGGGGGATAGACTTCAAGGAGAAAGAAGGGCTGACCTGTTTTAGAGTAAATGTGATCGAGGAGAAGGTACATCTCAAACACATTCCTAGTGTTTTTGGTTTTGATTTGCCATAGTTGATGAGCGTAGGTCAAGTAAGACCTAGTCTTCAGTGCGGGGGAAATGAAGATTGGAAGAGACCTTTCAGAGTTCAAAGGGGCAAGCCAGAGTTGTTGACGAATCTGAGAGTTCAGTCGGTGTTCAATGTTGTGACAACTTCCAAGTCTTTGTCGCAGGACCAAGTGGGTCTGAGTCGAGGTAAATCGGAGTTTGTGGGAGAATGCTCCTACAAGAGAGATGTATCAAGAGGCGTGTTAGCACGCGATGTTCAACGACAGTTTGAGTCGAGACGAGCAGTTCATATGGGGGAATTGCATGATGTAGAGATTGTCTGTTTCGCTAAAAAACGAGGGTTTTCGAAGTGTTTGTGACTTTTCGGATATAAAATGTTTATTCCGTTGGGGTTTTAAAAAAACCGCATTTTATTTAAAAATTGGAGTCGCCACCGGGCACTTAGATAGGCCGGACACCATAAAACCAGAGATTCAAAAAACTTTGAGTTCGAGAGTCGGTTACGGATGGGGAAGGATTAGCACCCCCACACCGCCCAAAATTGGTACTTTAATAATTACCGCTTTATTAATATTAAACTTTTCGGATTAAAGTGATGATTAATTTAAAATTCGGTTATAATTGTGAGTAAATTTTAAAGACCCCGTTATCCGAGAGTAAACGCCCAACCACTATCACTACGCCTGATACTGGCCCCGTTTACGCTCGGATAAAAGGGCACCGCATTGACATTATATATTCCATTATGCAAACTTAGTGAGCAAAATATAAAACATGGTAAATAATTTAAATACAATACAAATAAATATTAACATAATAAAATACTAATCTAACATAAATAAAATACTAATCTAAAACATACGTACATAAATATTAATCTTACTTATAAATAAAAACAAATTTAACATAAATAAAATGCTAATATTCATACATATTAATTTAAAACACAAATAAATATTAATCTAACACATAAATAAAAACGAATCATAAATAAAATATTAATATAAAACACAAATTTAAAACATATTAAATACTAATCTAAAACATAAACATACAAACTAAAAAATAAGAATACAATTTTAAAATAACTAATAAT